>JAHWFP010037536.1:0-15242 GCA_023313725.1 Lithobius niger
ACCGAGTACCGACCCCTGTGGGACCCCGCAAGGTACCACTCTGCTTTCAGATGGAGAGCCCTCAACAAAGACTCGCTGGGAACGATCTTTCAGAAAAGCAGCTAACCAACTTGCAAGTTCACCGTCAATACCACACCCCCAGATCTTGTATAAATCATCCGGAAAAAAGCTTACACGTACAAATAAATACATTTCAGTATTTTTGCCACAAAGCTGTTAAATGTCTCGACTACACGTAACTCTCCACTCCATGTTCGTTTATCCTGAAAGTGTTTCAAGGAAGGCGTTATTTTTGTACGGAAGGTACCGTCGCCCTCGGTTGACAGAAAGCGGTAACAAGGCAAATCAATCGCATCGGCGGCCATATTGAGCCCTACTGGCGGTTCTCCTTTATGACGCTCCTGGTGTAACGCATCTACGCCTCACTAAAAAGTTTGTCGAACCTTTTCCCGATTTTTTTTCTTTTCTTTTTCGATTTATTGTCGTTATAGTTTCTACAGTTAAGTAGGCGGTCGAAGCAACGCTATTTTTCCCCACTTAAAAAAATACGTGCGTATTTCAATATTTTTACAATCCGAAGCGTGACAAGGAAGACTTCTTAAAACAACATCTAATGAACTAGAACGTGATCCTCCTCCTCCTCCCCCCACCTCCCTCCCTCTCTCTCTCTCTCTCTCCGCACTGCCCGTCCCTCGAAACTTCCGTCAAATTAACCAGCTTATTAGTAGCGATAGCTATGGATACCTTCTCACAAAAATGATACTAACAAAAACAAATAAGGAAAAAAGAAAAAGTTTAGGAAATCACGAGCGCCTTCGTTATTGCACGTAAGTACCGCTCAGACGGCGATGAACAACATTTTACTTTTGTTGGTATATTGCCGCCTTTTTCACCTCGATGCATTTATGAATCTGGCGAAGTGATTTGCCTGTCAACCCGGCAGTTTTAGTCTTCTGTACAGTCATACCAGCTGAAAAGACTATAGAGCTGTGACACGACGTAGTATTATTGTATGTAACTCTATGCTGGAGCCTTAATGGGTTAGCTGCAAGGGGCACTTCAGAGAGAAACAGAAGGGGATCATACTGAAGCCGATGCTGTGAAGAGTGATTTCTTAGACCAAAAAAGCGCGATTTTTGTTGTTGGAGAACACAACGTTATTTTAAGCCTAAGAAATCCACTCTTCCGTTGTTTTTTCCTTCATTTTTATGTAGTGCACCTTGTAGTTATGCCCTCCAAAACCCATACTGGTGCCAATATGGCGGCAAATGTCACTGCTCTATACCTGCAGTTATTGTATATAACTCTATGGTGGAGCCACGAACTGGGTTAGCTGCAAGGGGCACTGGAAGAAAAAAAGAAGGTCGTCTTACTGAAGCCAATGCTATTAGACTGGATTTCTTAAGCCTATAACGCGCGATTTTTGTTGTTGGAGAAAACAACGTTTTTTAAGCCTAAGAAATCCGCTCTCAAAGCACTGACTTGACTAGAAGTGCCGTTGTTTTTCCTTACATTTTAATCTAGTGCCCCTTGTAGCTATACCCTCCCAGATGCTATCTTTTAGCCTATATGACGTCACTTGCCGCTGCTCTATTGCAACGACTTTGTCCGTCCGTCCATCGCTTTTTTCAACTTCGCCACGCTATCAGATAGAGACGACCACATTTTACAACGTTAGATTCAGTGTGAGAAGTTAGTTAAATAACTTGGCAAATTAAAGCATCGTTACTTCCTCACAGTTAATAGACTTGTTTGACGTAACTAAGTTAAACAATAACATTTGATTGTCGAATTAAAATCATAAGAATAACACACAGCCGTAAAAACAAAAGGATTTTAACTTCGTTTAAAATAGTCTCGTCGCATGAATGAATAGGCTTATCGAACCAAATTCTCCATTAGGCCTATCTGTAACTTACGAAATTAAAACTGCCGTTAAAAAATTAGGCCCAAAATCATGTTACTACGGTAACGTCAAGTTGCTACGAGTCACTGCTGGCTTCATCGACAGCGTCTCTCCCGTCACGTCCCTACTACCACTGATCTATATAGGCTGCGTTGCATGTTACGTTGTAACATGTAACTGTGTACCGGGAGGCGCACCGTGTTGAAAAAAGGAATAAGCTTACTATACAATCCAAATCTCCATTATAGCTACTACTTACGAAATTAAAGCTGTCAATTACGCCTAAAATGTGAAATAAGCTTAAAGGCTAACACAGTGTTAACCAGCAATTCTGAAGGTTATTGCTTTTAGATTATATAATAGAGATTAGCTGTTGCAATGCGTGTGGTAGAGGTGTGCGCTTCACCATTGGTAATGACGGAAGTGTACAGAAGACCGGTCGCGACTAGGTAGTCGCTGTAGCCGCTTGTTTTTTTTTTCCCCGAACGTTCCACTCTGATATAGACCAGAGGACACCCAGAATCCGCCCCATTGTTGGACGACGAAAGCGTTCCCGGAAAGTTTTGTGACAGTGCCTTCAACCAACAGTCGGAAAGACAATCGAATATAATAGAATCGAGTAGAATAGAACAGGTCTGCCAGTGAGCTCAGATCATTGAGGGCCCATGCGGAAGATGTTAAAGGGATATACCTCCCAGCGCCATTTTTCTCGATCCTCCACATCAAGTACGGCCCCAAAGGTTTATTTCCTTACCGTTAGTCTTTCCCTTGATAAAAATCCTTTTTTAAATGTGGCGTCTAGGAGATTTTCTGTTGAATATAATGGAACTTTTATTTACTAACGACCCGTCACTAAATGATGAATTGCGCGCGTACAATAATCATGACGTTTCATCTCGTGTGTACATCTACTAATTTTCTAATAATTACCATGAGATCTAAAATCTAACAGACTAATGCGGTAAAAATTAAAATTAATTATTCCAATAGATCACCGAAGCAAAAATTATAAGACACTAGCCTTGAAAATTATAAATTGTGATTTTAAAATATGAGAATCATTCCGGTTTGTGACGACACAATCGTTGACTTGATTCTGTGTCGTGTACTATTCACAAAGCCAACCGAGACAGCAGCTATACGAGGAACGCAGCTACCACCCCAGCCGACCTTGGCACTGTAATTGCTCGGATGATGATCTGCGCGTAGCTGTAATTTGGCACGCGGAATGTTATAAGGCAGGCCGGGTGTCACTTTAAGTGGAAGGAACCACCATCTTGTCAGTTGTTTTTTTTTTGACGCAGGAGGGAGGAAACCGGAGCATCCGGAGGAAATGCCCTCGTGCAACGGGCGGGAGACACGTAGTTTACACTTTCCTTCACCGGAACCGGACCCGGCTCTGTAGAAGCCAGAGAAACAGCCGGGCCCAAGACGCCTATTGAATCTGACGCCCCACAGGGATTTGATTGAATGTTAAAGTGTATTTGTTGTGAACCGTTTATGTGCAAGCTTGCTTTCTTTCGGTATTTAATTAAATCAAATTAATTTAATTTAAGGTTTCTAGGAGCAGTGATTCGAAGCGGCGTTCACTAGGTTTGGAGATGACGACGCTGACCACTGGTCTGTAGATGCTTGCTTTGCTTGGGCCCGTCACAAAGCCCTAAGTATGCTGACATCCCTCTCCTCCATCCTGTAGCTGCTCATTTTTGCGCACTACATGAAGGAAAGGGTTCATCTGTATTAGCGAGTATTTAGTGTACGTACGTGTTGTTTTTTGTTTTGTTTTATTGTTTTGACATTTCTTTGCATTAGTTATCTGTTGACACACGTTTTATTATTATCCGCGTCTTTTCTTGAGTTCTCCGCAGAAAGACCACAGATAATCGATTGTATGTTTTTGATAGCAGCGTGCCTTGTTGATATCCATGATGGTTACAAAAACAATGGCGGCCGTTCAGAAGATACTTGCAGGACTCAAGATACGCCGCGCATAGAATATACAAAAGCTTTATTACTTTTCTTTTGCCATGGCAGCCAAGCCATCACGCCTCGCGTGAGCAATAGCTCTTGTGGAGTGCGGGCGCGTAGGAAATTTTGTACTGCTTGCCAGGTTCGATAAACCCACTCACTCACTCACTCCCTCACTAAGCAAAAATAAAAAAAAAAAACATTTTCTATTTTTGTTGCGATAGCAACGGGTCTGGCAAGGACTGGGGAGTCACTAACAGCCAGCCACAATTACATGTAAGTACAGCGTACATAAAATGGCCAAGGAATGATGATGGAATGCCTTACCACCAAGGTTAGACCTGCCAGGGACTCAAAGGCCCCCGATGGCATCGCCAAACGTGCAGGACATGGGAAGGGTGTGAAAAGTGTTAAAAGGCCCAAATTGATACTGTACAATTAAAAAATATAAACAGTGCTAAAAAATTGTATGCTACGGTGAATACTAAAAACTAAAGCACCCAGATAATGGGATTTGTCATCACTTAAAAAAAAAACAATAAATAAACAAATATGTATAGTACATAGGAAAAAAATACAATAATACTTAGGAAAGCAAACTAAGTTTAAATAGGCAAAAGTAAATTTACCATAATTTTTGAGTAATTTTACCAAATCATAAGTAATTGGGCATTTCCATAAACATACCGAACAACTCATCGACCTCTTCCTCCAAAAGTGACGTCACGCTTAAGTCCTTTATGAACGGACTCGCTGGAATAATCGATGAGCAAAATGGACGCCAGTGTCAGGAAAGAAGTGTTTTTGCTCACCATCATTTGCTCACCAACCACCCTTGCCTTGTCATGGGGGTTGCTAAACAAGTTTACATTAAATATCGGCCGATAAGTTGCATAAGCCGCAAATAAGGGCAAAAATGCGACTTATTTGCCTTGTTTTCCCCTTAACTGTAACTACCACCATTAGCTACCGCCTTTAAATAACACCTTTAACTGCACTACCACACATTGGTAACTTCCTTCGTGCTGGTTTGTGTTGTTAACCATAATAAATAAAATATAAATAAATCTACATTATAATCCTGGAGGCCGGCTAAAAGAAAGGCTAAAGCAAAAGGGAAGGCTAAAAGGAAAACCACTTCTCCCCTCCTCCCGCCCGCATTGAAAATGCACTCTTCCACTCTACCTGCATAGAAACAGGAGGCAGGCATGAGTGGTCGATCAACTCAATAAAGGTTCAATCTGACAAGTCGTCGGGCCGAACAATCACTTCTTCCCTCCTCGCGCCCGCATTCCAAATGCGCTCTCTCATTCTACCTCCATGCAAACAAGAGGCAGGCATGAGTGGTCGATCAATCTGACAAGTCGTCGGGAAGAGTGCCGGAAAAATGTCCCCGGAAATGTGTCCGTAAACTTAATTCATGACTGGCCCCGTGCATAGCACGGGCTTCCTCTAGTTAAATTTATAAAATAGGAGGTATTCTCGAGCTATACATTGTCCGTGTAGGTTCAGTCTAGATGTCAACCTTGATCTCTGCTTGACTTTTTCTTATAACTATAGTTGCAAAGCCCGTCGTGAAGATGGGCTGATCTAGAAGCAAAGCTGCCCCATAATAGTGAAATGTTTAATTGAAATGATGTAGGTTCTTAACTGCAAAAAGAATCCGGGGGGACGGACGTGCGACAATGTATTTTCGTTGACCGCCAATTCTTTTCCGAGAGGTGGTTCGGTGATTTATTTCACCATTATGTATTTGTGCTAGTTCTATTTGTGTTACCCTACCCCCTCCTACCTACCTTTTTCATTTTTGTCTTGAATCCTACTTCGCTTTGTTTTTGTGTCTTTTAAAGTCCGTAGTATAGTTTGTATCTGTACAAAAATGTGACTTATTACTCTTTGTTCATTTACCTAACTTGTTACTTCGTGATTACGGGTGTTAAAGGTGTTTATTGAAAAAAAAAAATTTTTGTTCGTGCGTGTCACTCACTTTAGCACTTTTAATTTTTTTTGGTGAACTTTTATTTTTTTCTATTAATTCAAAAAGTTCGTTTGCTTTAGTTGTAGTTATTCCTCTTCTGATTAATCACTATTTTTTTTTCTATAGGTCGTCTCCATCGGGCCCCTGGCGTTTCTCTAATTTGCACGCCCGACGGGGCGTAATTATTATTGGTGGCAAGTTTCATTGGAAGCAACATTTTTATTGCTGTGTGATTTTTTTGGGGGATTTTTTTTTCCGAAACGAAGCATTCATAATTTATTTACAAATTCTACTACGAAAAGAAAAATAATGAGCGGTCTGAGAAAAATGTCTAACGCAGCGTGAGCCTAATTCGAACTCTTCGGACCACGGGATGTAATACAACTAAAAATAAAATTTGAAATTCGGATCTGTGTCAACATCGTAAAATGAAATAAAAAGTGTGGGTCGACAAAAAACAAAATTGAATCGAAAATTATTTAAATTAAAGGGCTAGTGGTTCGCCGGCCAAGTCGTGTTGTCAAACCTCATTTGGTTAGCGTTATTAAATAATTAGTAAACAAAAACGAGCTCGTTTGATGTTTAGGGGCAGATTTAGCTGAGTCGAGCTCTAAAAAGAAACGAAATTCGTCTGCCAGGTTTTTTACTATATTCTTAAGTGCATTTTGGTCTAGGTTAAACCTTACTGTTGTTTAACGATACTAAATAAATACAGATGCAAACCTACTTTTTTTGGCTTCTACCGCTCAGCGAAGAGTTTTGGTCTTTGGGTATCAAAAGTCGTGGGTTCGTTTCCCCGTCTAGGCAATCTGACACTGAACTGCAGAACGCAAATGGGTGCGACTCTGCATTCACTTGGCTGATCGAGTCTGCTTGGCTTTCCAGGATGTAATTCAGCGATCGTGGTTACCTGGTACTTTCGCCAGAAGCATGCAGAATTGGGGGAATTTAACAGTCCAGACAGAAGAAAACAGTCCAGAATGTCAAGAAACAACCTAAAGATTGTCGAAAGCAGACGGTGTTTAGGGATCCATCCTATATAGGCCCGCTCCGGAACCTCTACTATTCCATCATTTAAGGATCCTTTACCCGATGGCTGTCCTTCACAGACCCTATTTCTTCGGACCCTGAATTCAGGATGGTTCGCTGCAGTTTGCCTCTCCCAGAGGTCACTGTTAGGTAACAAAAATATGTAGTAAAGTTTCATTCAAGGATCCTTCATCCCATGGCTGTTCTTCATCAATCCATACCTCTACGGACCCTGGATTCAGGATGCTTCGCTGCAATCTGCCTCTCCCAGAGGTCATTCTTAGGTTACAAAAATATGTAAGTTTCATTCTCTCGATGTACCCAATGTAATATCTCTCATTACTATGGGTAAAGCTCTGTTTTTGTGCAAGATTGTTATCCCTGTCCAGTTATCCCTGTTATCCATTGTTACCTCTTCCATTTTAACTCACTTCAGGACTGTGTTTCAGTCAATTTAAGTCTACCATTTTTGGCGAATTTAACTAAAATTCTTCCTCATCAATTCCCAATGTAAGTTACCTCGTTTTCTTTAACTTCATTACTACTTATTTCTTATCCTATTAACGACGATTGGTCTGTTATTCTTGTTAGTGGCGGGCGAGCGTTTTTAACATCTAGTCCTGAGTCAATAAAACATCAGTACAAGGAAAAGCTGTCTCTGACTCTTTACCGTCACACTTCGCCATTCTACAATCACTGATCACAACCATTCCATCACGATATCAACAACCATTCCCAAATCACGCAGATTTTGGAGCATCAGCCTGGAATTGAACTCGGACCACCCGAGTGACAAGCGAGCATTCTACCACTGAAACTTGACCTTTGAAATCAAATAGGGAAACTGCTTATACAGGATGAAAATGTCTTAAAAGTCGTTGACTTCATAGTTCTGACTACAAAAATGGCTGCCACAGTTCTTCTCCTCCCTGCAACCCTGAGGGGTTACGGTTTCGTGATCGTGAATGGACAGCAACTTGGCTGCAGCTACAATTGGCCTGATATCACTACTTTGAATGGCTAGAACTGGGCGGTTTCTTTCATCCTGCTGGGTTTTTGAATCTGAGCAGATAAAAATCGAAGAGAATGTGTTAGTGTCATCATGTTATAAAATTTTTTCGTAGGTATTTCGTTAAAAGAGTAAAAACCTCTACCTGCCATCTCTATCCGTGATGACAATCTGGCCGAAACAAAAGTTGGCGAGGATTCCCACCAAGCTTTTTCGCCGTTTGAAAGTTGTGATGTCGAACCGTGTGGTAGCCTACCGATTAACCGGCAGTGCAAAGGTAATACACGCGAGTTTCATCCTTTTAAAGTCTGCAGTATTGGTGAATTTGTGTTGAAGTTATGGTATTGAATGCCATGGTAACCCCATCGTCGATTTAATACTTCAAATAAGCGATTTTCGAGTTTTTCATTTGACATCTGTAGCGTAAGTTGGCGTTTGTTATCACAACTTAAAATCAGAAAACCTGAGTAGGAATCCTTAAAACAAGTCTTGTTTTGGACTGATATCACGACTTTTGTATTGTTGGGTCTCTTTGCAGCCAGTGATATGCTTCAATTTTTTTTAGGTCAACGTTATTCATACCTATCTTTCAGCCAGAAAACGTTAAGTTGTGCTACTAACGATGACTTTCATGTTGTCAACATGCAGCTACATGCAGCTGTTGTAAGAAGACAAACATTTCGGGAATTGAAGTGAAAGACAGTGTGTGGCCAGATAGACGACAAATAGTCATGTGTCATGATATCGGGATTCAAAATCAGATCTTCCAGTCATAACATGTCGACTGCTCTTATCTCTGCCCTACAGAACACTGTCCAGTTCGCCACAAACTAGCGTCAAAGCTCAAAGCTTAGTGAGTGAGGAATGCAGCTTCAATTCCAGTTGGCCTTTTCAAAGCTTTGCAGTTTGCACCAGTCATACTCGCTAGGAGGAGTCATAATCTTAGTTTGTCTTCTTACTGCAGCATTGTTTCTATTCGTTTGTCTGTGCATCTAGAGTATTTCTTCTAACGAGGTTGGTCGACCGCTAATTGTTTTTTTTTATATGGTGTCCGGATTTGAAGCGTCATAACTGATCCAAGCCGTCTGCCAGATCACGTTTATGGTCGGATAAGTTTTGGCGGGACAAGTTTTTGGGCATGGTTTCTGATGTAATAATGTTTAGCTTCAGAAAGCGCGGTAGCGCGAGCGAAGCACATAATTTGGGGAAAAAATGGCTATCATTTTCGAGTGAGACCAGTAATGACGCTTGGTATCTGGAATGTCCCCATAAAAAAAGTTATTTGCGGCCGTTGCAGGCCCGCAGTGCGGCAATCACTGATCTATATCTGAGTAACTGGATACGCTAGCACGTGGTTCACTTATAACGCTTGATCACACGTCTTGTCACGATAAACGAGACGAAATCAACACACGTTGATCAATTAACTAATTAAAAATAAACTAACTAATAAATTTTAAACGTTTGATACTTTTTAATAAATTTTTACTAATAAAAATAATTCCAGATGAAATTTTAAATTTAAATAAAATGGATGAAATACAAAAAATGCATTCCTAAAAAGTAATTGAAAACAAGTCAATAATTCAAGCTTGAAATTTTGCAAAGACAAACAGGGGGAAAGGTACTGCTGTTAAACAATGTAGCTACGAATTGTTTGTATTTGTACGTTTTTTGGTGTATGTTTTGGCTACGTGTAGTCGTCTGTAGGTCGTGTGAGTTGCCACGTCATAATCCCCGGATCAGGATTAATCTTAGACGGTTGTGTATACACATAGCATTCGAATTACGCCTCAGGCAGTAAATCACGCGACCCAACTATCCATTCTCACAGGGAAGGGGGGGGGCGCGCCCCCCTGGATTTATTTGCATTTATTCACCGTGTCACATAGGCGTGTTATAATTCTATAAACTAGAGCGTCATCAGTACAAGGTTGACAAAATGAAGCGAAACAATTGCAAACAACCCGTGTAGCATTGGCGACAGAGTTGTGGCTCATTTTGTTTCTTTGTCCAGTTGCTGTCGTAGCGCGTGGCTGGATGGCGTTGATGGCGGTTATACGACCAGCGGTTTTCCGAATTGGTTTTCCACTTGGGGCCGATGACCTTTTCGCGCTTTAAACTGCTGACGAGAAAATGGGTGACCAGCTCGCATCACCCGTACATTTCGTCACCTTGATTATTCCTCATCAACATGTCGACTTTTAAATTTTCTTTCTTAAAACCACCTCTGGGGGTGTAGTGCTATCAACGTACAAACAATGGTGTTAAGTGATGCAGTGTTATTTCGTGATGAGGATATAAGTGGATTCATATACGATGCCCCGCTCGTATATGAATTAAACTTCAGAAAGTCGTGCTTAAGGCTTCAACTTATCGTAGCAAGTATACGTAACTTCTTGCGTTGTGTTCCAAATAATACTGTCTTGTAGTTTATTGCTGTCGCCGGAATGAGCGTTTGTACGATGACGAATCGTTCTGGCGGTGATTAATTTTGGGTAAAAAATGCTACCAATTCGTGACTTGTGGAAATAATCCCGAGTTACTCTTGCTGATCCAACCGGGTTAATTGTCGAAGCGAAGGCACCCCGGATTGCTCCGTGGTTGTTTGTTAACCATAATACAATATAAAAATAAAAATTAGTGAACCAAAACAGGAATTAAAATAACGTGAATGTAGGCAGCTAACTGAAAAGTTGGTCAGTAGGAAATATGTAGAAATTATGGCAACTACGTTTCAAATGGCATCTTAATGGCACGACGCAGCCTTTCCGGTTTCGAAAGACTACCTATATCCCAACCTTTGTGCAGAGCAACGGCAATGACGCCATATTGGCTACGAGGCTAGCGTTTGAAGGGTTAACTACAAAGGGCACCAGATTAAAATGGAGGTAAAAAAAAAAAAAACGGCACTTCTGGTCAAGCCAGTGCTTTGAAGTGGATTTATTAGGCCTAAAAAACGTTGTTTTCTCCAATCCCTTATGCTGCGAGTCTGTAAATCGGAAAAGAAAAGATTCCACTTGCTGGAAATTTCAGCAACTATCAACAAATCGAAAAAAAAATCGCGCGTTTTAGGCCTAAGCAATCCTTCTTTTTCCCCCTTCGTGTTTATCCAGTGTCCCTTGCTGCTAGCCCAATTATACTGGCTCCAGCACAGTTATATATAATAATATGACGTTATTGTGCACTGCTATGTAGAATCCGTGGGGAATTTCGCGAACACGTGACCGTCATTCCTCCACTGCGTCACACATCAGGTGAACACAAACTAAAGTGACGAAGTTTTAAGTAATTTAATTAATGAACTCTTGGCGTGTTAGGGCTGTTGTTTTTGTGAAGTTCGTTAAGTTGTTTTAAGCATTCACCCGTTGCAAATTATACAAAAACATCTACCTCCAGCGAGTAAACAAGAAACAACATTCCAGACACGTACTTTCTATTTCTTTTTGAAAATAATGATCCTGAAGTGTCTTTCTTGACTACTCTTTTTTTCTTCTTCTTAAGTTCCGTTATTATCATGACGACGTAGAAATCACGCATCTGTCTTCGCGTGGCACAGCACTTGTTATTTTTTCGTTTTCAGTTTTGTTTTGAACGCAGAAGCGCAGATGCGTGCGATCAGCTTCATTCTCCCTCCTGGATGCGTAAGAAATTGACCGATAAAAGCTTAAGGCCAGGTGAGATAGAGACTGCGTCCTCGTTTCTTTTACCAGCTTTATATATCCGATACCGATACCTTGCCAGGCTATAAGGAAGAGATACCGACGTCAACTGCGACCAAAAGTGAAAGCGAAAGTGAAAGTTACTCGATGGGAAAGCAAAAACGAACTCGTTTGATGCTCAAGGAAGGTTTAACCGATCCGAAGTCAGTTAAAGCAACATACCTTCCGCTTGCCTCACAACACCCACGCGACGATCACATCCGCGTATTTACCACAGCTAAGGTCAACTGAGACGGTAGCTTCGTTCCTCGCAACGAAAACGTAGCTAATGTCCCAATTGGCATTGCGCCTAATAGTCCAGCCAGCGTGAACCCATTGATTGTGTCGTCACAACTCACAAACCGGAATGATTCTCGTATTTTAAAATGACAATTTATAATTTTCTAGATAAGTGTCTTATAATTTTGCTTCGGCGATCTATTACAATAATTAATTTTAATTTTTACCGCATTAGTCTATTAGATTTTAGATCTCATGGTAATTATTAGAAAATTAGTAGATGTACAGACAGAGATGAAACGTCATGATTATTGTACGCGCGCACTGCATGATTTAGTGACGGATCGTTAGTAAATAAAGTTCCATTATATTCAACAGAAAATCTCCTAGACGCCCCATTTTAAAAAGGATTTTTAGCAAGGGAAAGACTAACGTTAAGGAAATAGACCTTTGGGGCCGTACTTGATGTGGAGGATCGAGAAAAATGGCACTGGGAGGTATATACCTTTAAACAGCAGAGGAGCACAAATAAACTTTCCTGTAAGGTGTCACACACTGCAGTGCTGCTGTACTGTTGAGCCCACGTGAAATCTTACTGCTGTATTCAAATGTTTTTACTATTTTCACTTTTGCATTCGAAACTTCAGCTAATTATTGGTGCATTCAATAGGGCAGTGACATAACGTTGTATTATTGTATATAACTCTATGCTGGAGCCGGTAACCGGGATAGCTGCAAGGGTCACTGGAGGGGGAAAAGAAGGGCGTCTTACCGAAGACGATGCTGTTAAGAGTTTCTTAGGCCTATAATGCGCGGTTTTTGTCTATTTGTTGGCAGTTGCTGACATTTTTAAGCAAGTGGAATCTTTATTTTCCAATTACAACCTCACAGCATAAGAGATTGGAGAAAACAACACTTTTTTAAGCCTATGAAATCCGCTCTCAAAGCACTGCCTTGACTAGAAGTGCCGTTGTTTAACCCTCCATTTTAATCTAGTGCCCCTTGCAGCTATCTCTCGTGTAGCCAATATGACGTCACATGACGCTGCTCTGTTGGCTGAACGGCATCGCTGGAAAATGTTTAAAAACTAATCGTCTTAGTGGGCTTATAGCACAGCTCTATACAGGTAATTCAGGGTTCGTTGCTAGTCCTTGAAAACCTGGAAATGTCCTAGAAAGTAATATGGAAATTCCATGTCTACAAAAGTGCTTGAAAATCTTGAAAAATGATATACGTATCGTCAGTAAGGTGATGAATGAAAAGCAGACGATGTGACTGAAGAACGGTGAACAAATTTAACCAAGAATGCAGTCGAGTGTGTAGCCTTACATTATTCGTTCTTTGTTTGGGCATGAAAAGTTGTGCAATTTGGGCTCTGGCTTTAATTGTTATTTACTGTATAATGCTTGGATACAGCTGTAAGGTTTCACATGTATCTGAAACCTTACAGGAAGGCTTGTTCGTGTTCCTTTGCTGTTTTGACTTCCGATCAGCTAATCCTTACCTTAACCATCAAACGAATTGGTTTTTGTTTTCTAATTCGTATACTACTTTGGCGTACCATGCAGTTTAGATTAGCTTGTTTTAATGGTTTGTATCTTTATCAATTACGGTTTCCACAAACCAATGGAAACAAACCCTTTAATCTTGAGTCTACGTCTTGCAGCTGGCTTTGGCTGATAGGCATTGTTACATAATAACAATGTTTAAAACAATGGAAAACAATTAGTCTGGTTCTTGCAACTGGCGTTTGCTGATTGGCATTTTTGCATAATAACAATGCTTAAAACAATGTAAAACGTTTAAACCGTTTAAACGTTTGTAAACGTTTAAAAATTTTAAAACGAGACTTTCACTTTTCAGTAAGGACGAAAAGTATAATTTTTACTGATCACTGTTGACGTTAGTGTAAAACTATATCTATTTTTATTGTTTTTTTTTTTGACGATGGTGTACTACTATATTTCTTTTTAAGCGTAAATAACGTAAGTGGCTGCAAAAGTTGCCCTGACATTTCCCTTCCATTAATGGATAAATTATTATTATTATTATTACCCCCTAAACCACTTGACCAATTAGAAAAGGCCTTAAGGAAAAGGCACACATACAAAGCAATACCTGTAAAATGAGTTAAGAGCCAGCTTTCTAGGACAAATAGTTTGATCTGTAGAAAGCGTAGCAGGAACGAGTCATGCCAACAAGAAGAACAAGACAAAAAAATCAAGCTTAACTCCAGATCTCCGATTTGACAAATCGGAAATTAATGAAAGTTCGGACACATGTTACCAAGTCTAACAAAGCTTATGCACTAAATTTGAGTGGAAAATTATTGAAAGAGAGCAGAGAAACTATGAGCATCGAAATTTCGGCTTTAGCATGGGAGGTTGAGGTCAAACCTTACAGTAAAGACTACCGCCTTTAGTAATTTGTGTTTGATTTGGATGTGTAACGGAGTTTGATGCAAAACTCGAGTTGCCATCTTCTTACAAATTACAGCCTCTGATTCGACCATTAAAAGCTAGGACAAAGGTTTTCTGCTCAATTTCTATTTTAAAATGCCGCAAACCGCATTCCTCTTTATCATTTTGTTCCCACGTTATCGACGTTCCCACCTTTTAAAGGGGCAAGAGGAAGAAGTACAAAATTACACATTTTAAGTTTTTTTTTGGTTTTTTTTTTTAGTAATGGCTGCAGCTTGGAACGAACTGGAATCTTCGAAAATGAAGAACTGATGACGTAACTATGGGACCCATGTCTTGTCTTCCACTATTGGCGGTGTTATAGGAGGATTGCTTCCTCGCAAGGTGGATAGATAGTTGGCTAACCTCGCGTATAATACTTTTCCCAGCTCAAAAAGACCCTTTCTTCCTTGTGTTGCTCCCTTGCTAATCCTTGCTTAAGCCTTGCTTAATCCTTGCTGTATTGGGATAAGGACTGCACGACTGGCCTCTCCCACTACTACAGTGGCTAAACACGATAACTTCTTTCGACGTGGCGGTTACCCGTTTCGCCGAGTCAAAATACTCTTACAAAAATTAACGTAGAAAAGTTAAAGAGGCATTCATACCATCAGTCTATGAAAATGATGAGTTTTCAACTCTATCAGATTCAGTTTACTCTAGCGTGTGATCAAAAACCCCATACTGTACGGATGCGACACCTGTTGCCAGATCCCTGAAATAAATTTAATTCGTCTCGAAAACCGAAACCGAAATCGAAACTTTGATCGCGCGAGCAACTCTTAAGCCGGAAACACAGTTAAGTGCGGAGCTGTTTCCTTCCTTGACTGAAGCTCGCCCTTGTATCCGACACCTGAATTAGATGTTTCTACCCAAGGCCCGCTGAGATAGTAGCTGCGCAGCGCTACTGATTAATTGCTAAGCCAAACTACAAAAAAAAAATTGTTTCTGT
>JAHWFP010037537.1:0-12952 GCA_023313725.1 Lithobius niger
AAGCAATACGAATCAGATAAAGTTTGTGTATGTTTGTTTTTTCACCACATTTGGGCTTTTTGAACAATTCGTTGCAGCTTTTAATGGAAGTGGGTTGCAATATAGGACAGGATTAAAATAATTGCTTAGTCACCACTGGCCGGTAGGAAACCCTCAATTATTCGCCAGTTTTTGCTGCCTACTCGCCAGAACCTTTTTTTTTAATATAGTGAATATAGTCTATACTGTACAAGTATTTACTGGTTTGAGATTAGGATTCTCAATCGTTTGTTGGTACGATTCAATGTTTCTATCCTTCAACAATGAGGTTTCATTAGTAGAATGTTCCTTATCACTAAAAACTGGTCAATGGTGCTATTACTCTCCCATCTTCCGTTGAATTCTCAATTTCAGTTAATCTTGTTTAAAAGCGCAGTAGCTCTTTTCTGTAATAATTAGTACCATGTTTCAAAGTAAAACACCGCATAGCTTTTTCAATTGAATATAGTGTATTTGAAATGCATTGGTAAAAAATGTGTATAGTTTAATGCGTACAGTAACAATTATTTTGTTATTTAGTATAGCCTACCTTTAACAGCAATAGTGTGTTATCATTTTATCACCTACATACAGTGACTGAAAAGTATTAAATAGGAATCATGATGCAAGAAACTAATAATCTTTGAAATTAGGTCAGTGCGGCCGGATTGAATACTCCCACCAATTTCAATAGCTTCTTTTGGAACGAACTTCTCTTGAGAAATTCCACAACATTTTTTTCTTAAATGGTTTTCCAAAGTTGGCGATTCCACCTGTTGACTTCTTTCTCCCAGTGTGTGTTTCATTGAACTCGACAAGTGTTCCACATGTGTGTTGGAGGGAGGAATGGGAGGAGGGAGGAATGGAGGTTCATCAACATTGTTCGTCGCTTCGTGGTCTTTCATACTTAAGCGCTGTCGTGCCCGTGCCAGGTATGTCATCCGTGAGGCTAGGCGTGCTTCGTGGGCAGCTTATGTTTCGTCGATCACGCGCTCCACGCCTTCTCAGCAGGTGTGGCGGAAGGTGCCCCAGATCTCGGGGAGGAGTGTGCCTTCCCCGGTTTCACAGCTGAAGGTGGCGAATACCGTGATCTCTTCTGTGCCAGATATCGCCAATTGTCTTGCGTCTGCATTTACGCGGGTCTCGAGTGATGACCATTATGATCCTGGTTTCCTCGGGATTAAGCGTAGAGAAGAGGCTCGCTTTCTTGACTTTCGCTCCGATGGGCTAGAGGAGTACAATTTAACATTTACCTGGCAGGAATTTGTTTCAGCTTTGTCCAAGTCGCATGACTCCGCCCCGGGGCCTGATGATGTTCACTATCAACTGTTGAAACATCTGACCCTTGCCTCCCAGCAGTTCTTGCTGGGAATGTTCAACCGTGTGTGGGCAGAGGGCTCTATTCCAGCAGCGTGGAAGACAGCAGTGGTCATCCCGATTGCAAAGACCCTACTTCTCCTTCCAGTTATCGCCCAATCGCTCTGACTAGCTGTGTCTGTAAACTTATGGAACGGGTGGTCAGTGAGCGGTTGGTGTGGGTGTTGGAATCACGGGGATTCTTATCTGTGTCCCAGTGTGGCTTTCGACGGTTTCGGTCAACTATCGATCATCTAGTTGCCCTTGAATCAGATGTGAGGGAGGCTTTTCGCCTGCGTCATCATCTGGTTCAGGTTTTCTTTGACTTGGAGAAGGCGTATGATACGACGTGGCGTTATGGGATTCTCCGTAATCTCTATAACTATGGCTTGAGGGGACAGATGCCATTGTTGCTTTCTGCTTACCTCTCAGGCCGTTCTTTTCGCGTTCGTGTCGGGGCGACTCTTTCCCGCCCGTTTGTCTTGGAGAATGGTGTGCCTCAAGGAGGTGTTCTTAGTGTCGTCTTGTTTGCTATAGGGATCAACCCCATTGCTCAGCAAGCTGCTGTTTCCCAGTCATTGTTTGTCGATGACTTCGGCCTGCGCTTTCGGGCAGCTCGCGTGCAGACCTGCGAGCGGCAGCTACAGCTGGCAATTAACAAAGTCCAGACCTGGGCGGTACGTAATGGTTTCCGGTTTTCTCCGGACAAGACTGTGTGCATCCACTTTTGCCGCCAACGAACACTGCACCCGGATCCTTGCCTGTACTTGGGACAGGCACAAATTCCTGTTGTCCCACAGGCACGTTTCCTGGGTCTGGTGTTCGATTCCAGGTTGTCTTGGCTTCCACACTTAACGTCAGTTTAAAGACAAGGCTTTGCGGGCGCTTAACATCTTGCGGGTCCTGTCGGGCACTTCATGGGGTGCCGATCGCGCTGCCATGTTGCGCCTCTACTGAACCCTTGTCCGCAGCAAACTTGATTATGCGTGTATGGTCTATGATTCGGCTAGTGACTCCACTCTCCGGATGTTGGACACTGTGCATCACAGTGGCCTGCGTGTGGTGACTGGGGCTTTTGAACTTCTCCAGTGGTCAGCCTCTATGCTGAGGCCTCGGAGCCACCTTTGGCCATTCGTCGGCGACAGCTTGCCATTCAGTATGCTGTGCGTGTGCGTGCTGTGCAATCCAGTCCTGCTTGGTCCATGGTTTTTGGGCCAGACTTGCGAGTCGGTAGACGCAGGGTGGGTAAGGGTGATTTCCGCGATAGGCTCCAGCAGTCCTGTCAGGAGATAGCCTTTGAAATGCCCTGCGTCTTGAGGCTTGGGAGAATGCCAGTTGCCCCTTGGCTTGTCCCAGGTGGCGGTTTCATTTTTGCTCTGGCGTCCCTCCCGAAGGGTTCCACTCTACCAGCAAGGTACTTACAGGAGTTCCGGCGGCCGAGTTCTCAGTACGCCGGTTATCAGCGCCTGTTTACTGATGGGTCGAAGTCCGACGTTGGCGTGGCGTGTGCTTGTGTGTGTAAGGGTGTAACGGTTGCCCATCGCCTTCCATCAGGCTATTCTGTGTTCTCTGCAGAGCTTTTGGCTCTTGGTTTGGCGGTGGAATGGATCCTTGACCTTCAGGGCACGCATTTCATTGTCTTTAGTGATTCCATGAGTGCCCTGGTGTCCTTGGCGACTTACAATCCTCGGAACCCCTTGACACAACGTGTCCAAGCTTTGCTTTCCCGCTTGCCTGGCCAGCGGAAAACCGTGCTTTTCTGCTGGATCCCGGGCCATGTTGGAATAGCAGGGAATGAACAAGCTGATTCTGCTGCGAAAGGGGCCCTTTCTGGCCCTCTCGGTAGGGATCTCAGCCTTGTTCCCTCAGATGCCTTTCCAACTCTGCGTCTGAGGTTACACGCTTTTTGGCAAACCTTGTGGGACAGACAGGACGGTAATACGTTACGGGCACTGTCGAGGAGTGGCACTCGGCGTGTCGCCGCAGTCGCCGTGAGGAGGTTGTGTTGGCCCGTTTGCGGATTGGTCACACCCGACTTACTCACTGTTTCCTTTTGCGGGGGGTTGACCCTCCTGAATGTTCTTGGTGTCGACGGCCACTTACGGTCCGGCACTTACTTGTTGATTGTCGCCATCTTGATGGTGTTCGTCGTCGGTTCCATCTTCCGCATGACATTGCGCGTCTGTTGGGCGATAAGTCTGTCCTCCTGTCCGGTGTTTGTCGATTTTTGCAGGAGGTACAGATGTATGACAAGATTTAGATTAGGGGTTTGAATAACATCTCTGTAATGTGTGGTGCAGTGGCAACCCGGACCACTGCACTGTGACTGAGGTTGGCGCTAATGACCAAGTTGTCGATGCACCATTAAGCCTCAATCCCCCCCCCTCCTGAAAATAGGCATTGTTACCGCTGCCTGGGCGTCGGACATTTGAAAAGAGAATGTAAAACAAAAGAGCAAAATATTAAAATGGTACGTCAAAGAAATGAACGTAAAATAAGTTCGGGAAATACTGGAAGGGGTAGTTTTTCAAATAGCAGAGGCGGACGAGGAGGTTTTCGTGGCTAAGGTAATTTTCGGGGTGGTCGTGGTAGCTCGTATTCGGGAGGAGAATATCGGGACCCCCACCATTTTAATGCAGGTAATATAGAAATGGTCAAAATAACGGAAATGGTGGAAATTATAACAATGGTGGTGGACAGAATCGTAATAATTACGATAACCACCAACAGAACTATAATAACCAGCAAGACCGTAACCAGGGTAGACAGCAGGGTGGCCAAAATAATGCTGCACAGTGTGCGGCTGTAACAAACCAGGGTGGTGAAAACATCCAAATTAATGAGCCTACAAAAAACGAGCTCATAGCCGAGACACAAACGGGTGTCTAGGGCTGCAGGGTGTGGTGCAAGAAAAGGTCGAGGTGAAAAACATTGTTACGATTAGTAACGTACACACCCAAAATCCCGTCGGTCCCTCAGTTGAAGATATTATATGTAAATCCATCAATTTTAACAAAGTTCAGTTGTTTGAGCCTAATCAAGCTAACGATTTGCTAATCTTTATTCAAATGTCGATTGGCAACAACAACGTTTATCACTACCAGATAGAACTTCAGCATTACCCCGTTTAGCTTCATATTTTGGCAAAGTTCCTACAAAATATGTTTCTTGTTCCGCGGAAAATAACATTGAGATGACAGATGACTTTAACGAAATGTTAAAAACAGTAAATGAAAAGTATAAATTAAAATGCGATTCAGTCATAGTGACATTGTTCGAAGATGGGATTGATTCTTCGACATTTCATTCGGAACTAAATAGTGTTGATACCAGTAAACCAGTAATTTCATCAGTTCTTGGCCAAAAGCGTAACGTTCAGTTTCGGCACATCGATGATCCATTTTTTAAAAATAATATTGAAATGTCATCTGGCTCCTCAATCGGGATATCCGATAAAACCCAAAAAGAATGGAAATTCAGGATCCCGTTATTGGAAGGGAACAACGATCCAACGATTTGCCTTATATTTTGGGATAGTACATGTGATACTACGCCAAAGAGTATTCCAAATGTAAACAAATCCATTTCGAGTAACGGGAGGCTACGTGTTAGCGTCTCGGCCGAAATGGGTGAGCGCTGGTACACTCAGCGGCATCTAGCGGAGGAAAACCAAACTAGAATCGAAAGTGACGGCCCACTAGATTCAGGTCAAGACGCAGGGCCATTGTCAGCGGATAAAAACGAGATTTCAGTTCAGTGTTCAAAATGCGTTTTGTGTTTGATGTTGGGGATAAGCCGCATATAGCTTTACTGGACACTAGGTCATCAGTTTCTTTAATTTGCGAGTCAGTGGCACAACAATTACTGTGCGATACCAATATCATTTGTGAGCTGCACGCTATGGAAACGCCATTAAGTTTGGTTGGGGTAGGACAAAAAGAAATTAAATCGGGACAAATGATCGTCGTTAAATTATCTAAATGTGAATTATTTTAGTACCGGATGGTTCTTTTGGGGAAATTCCAGTATTGCTTGGATTCGATTTCATGTCTAGTAAACTTGATTCAGTATCATTACACTGTTCAAACAACGTTTTGAAAATCGGGATTTTAGAATTTCAATTATCAGCAACACCCGAACTAGCATGGGCAAATTACATTCAAAACAGGGAAATAGTAAATCGAGAAATGTATAACCCAACGGGTGTTTACGTAGCTACACTTAACGTGGCTTCAGATGCAGATTCTGAGGATAATCCAAAATCGACGTGGAATTGCATACCTAAGCAGGAGTATATAGATGTAGAGGTGACACTTTCACGGGACGAACTCATTCCGACGAATGCAGAGACTGTGTAACAGCTTTATTAAAAACTCCATTTCCGGAGACACAGAGCGGCATTTTTGTGCCAAACACTACTGAATCTTTAGTAGTCATGGCTTAGTAAATACGTCACCTACCGGTATTCTTCCGGTGATGTGCATTAACATGAGTGGTGTCGATGTAGAACCGAAAAAGGGCACGGTGCTAGGGCATTACACGACAGCAATCGTGGAGTACGAGGACGAAGCTACGGAAACGAACACGCACGAGGACGCGCCAGTTGAAACAAGGCCAACTCAGGAGTTGGGTGGCGAATACAAACGGGGAGAAAGCTCAGCGGAGGGTCCTGCTAGGGTCCGTGCCCAAAACAAAGGAAGAATTGGAATTAGAGTGGAATACGATAAAACATAAATTTACTTTTCCAGATTTAGACGAAAACCAAAGGGTGGAATTCTTAGAGATGCTAAAAACGCATCAAAACTCGTTTTCTAAAAACGATTTTGATCTGGGAGTGTATGATCACTATGAGGTGCCAATTCGGACTGGTAATGCGGAGCCAGTTCGTTCCAGGTTATACAGGGTGCCATTCCATCAAAGGGAATTGCTAAATAACTATGTGGAAGAGATGGAAAAGGCCGGGATTGTAAAAGGGGGGAAAAGTAGCTGGATGTCGCCATGTCTCTTGGTGAGGAGGAAGCCTAGCGGATATCGTGTGGTGGTGGACTTGCGCGGTTTGAACTCGGTGGTTGAAAGCATAAGTGTGCCGATACCTACCGTGACAGAGAGCATGGCGCATCTCAGTGGGTCTAAATACTTCAGCAAACTGGATTTTAAGTTTGGATTTTACCAGCTCAAGCTTGCTGAAGCTGATAAGCATAAAGTAAGCTTCAACAGGAAAAGCTGGATTTTTCAGCGTTTGCCGATGGGATTAAAAACGGCTCCAGTGCACTTCCAGTTTTGTGCTCAGCAGATTTTCAGTATTCAAAATTAAAATGATTTTTTTTAGTTTATTTAAAAATAGATAGACAGAAAATTTTTTTTAACACAATCTATGTACACTCAAGTACGAAATCGTACAAAAACAGGATGTGATGGAAATAATATACGTTTTGGCAAAGGTGTAAGGTGTTGGAAATTCAGAAAATAACAAATCAATGATTGAATGAAGGTTGGGTAATTAGTTAAAAGCTTAAAATAAATTGAATGTAAGCGGGGAACAGATTTTTAAAACAATCAATTGGGGAAAGTTAAATTGTTGATTCGAAGGAAAAATACAAGGAATAATGGTGTTGGAAAATTTTAAAATTAAGAAATCGGGTTGCCGGTGGCGGCTAGTTGATAACTTGTAGGGTCAGGACTATGATGGTAGGGTCGTCCGTTGCGGCTAGATGGTGCTCGTTGTCGGGTCACCAGCAGTCGCCGACGCTGTTAAATAAACACGTCGGACGAGTGGTGGCGACTCACGGCAACGGCGAAGGGAATTTATGGCAACGACCTATGAACGGCTGGGTCCGTTGTCGTCTTCTGTAATAAATGGAAACAAACAGTGTAAATGCCTAGAAATCAAAATCTTAAAAGCTGAAAACATAGCATGTGATACGGACATTCTGGAAACAAATTCAAAATTCACGGAGTTTTCATTTTATTGAAAGGAATTAATTGAAAGGAGATTTTAAATTTGAATAGAAACTGAATTTTTTAAAACAAGAGATGGTGTAAGGAAAATAAAAATCATGGTTGAGTTAAAAATAAAAAATATGCATTTTTATTTTTTCAAAAGTAAACAGGTGGATTTAAAGCAACATTATTTTGATTATTTTTTTTTCTCCTTCCAACTAACAATTAAAAATGGTCAAAAGTACATATGAGCATTGATTAAAAGTTAAAACAGATGGATATAGAAGGAAATAATGGTCGATAAGACGTATTATCCAAAATTAATTTTTTTTTCTCTTTTTCTCCCTCAAATTTAATTAGACAATGCATTTCGGAATATGGTGAAAATTTTGAGGTTGAGGAAATAGCACGGTTATTGTCCCTGACATAATTACCGTTAGGGTGGGGTGGGAAATAAGCAAAATATTGTGATCCCTCTATCCACTTTTCCACATCTTTTTCCCAGATAAATGAGAAAAAGATGGCGATTATGTTAGAATGGTTCTTAAAACATTTAAGTAATTGGAGGTGACAGCTAACTGAAAATGTGGGTGATTTGATTTAAAAACAAGCATGGTATAAGACCTGTACGGTCGTGGAGAAGGCTAAAATTTTATTGCAAATTTTTTTTTAGGGGGGCCAGTAGAAATGGCTATTAAAATTGGGTGTTGATACCATTTTAACTGTTGCAACTTGTCAGGGATTTGTAAAATAACCCCCCCCCCCCCCCCTCTGAAAATCAAGAGGTATAGGGTTGATGGGTGTTACTGGATAAACATGTCTGGAATTTAAAAATAGTATTCCGTTATGGATATAGAAGAAACAATAATCAGGGAGGAGTGTGTTTCGAAATTTATACAGAAATTTTTCATTCAGGGAAGGGAATTTTTTTCTCTTTTCCTCAATAAATAACGCATTCAGGATCCATGATCAGAATAGGTAATTCGGACCATGGTTTGTGAACGGCGTGGTACTTTAATGAAAATTACGTGGATAAAGTTATTTTCATCATTTTTCTGATTTTTTTTTTTTGGGAAACCTTCCAAAATTAAGGCAAAAGTGCAGTTCAAGGGGAAGGACATGAAATTTCGGACAATCATTTTATTGTAAATGTAAGGTTTGGAAAATTGATTAGTAAATAAATAGGAAATTCCAATTTTCAGGGAAAAGTTGATATCATACCAGTAGTAAACCACAGAAAGTTGAATTTTCCTGTACGAATAAAGAGTAAACGGCTCTACTTCGTCCTTGATTAAACCAAGATTGGACGTGACAAGCCATGATTTTGGTTCGTGGTGGATAAATTATTACATTAGTAGTGACGTTCAAATTTGGTGATTAACATTGCTGGGAAAACTAAGTAGTAAAATTTTAGGCCTATATCGGCCGGCGAGTAAACAAACTATTCAACGACTGTTCGTCGTCGTTTCCATCTTCCGCATGACATTGTGCGTCAATTGGGCGATACGTCAGTCCTCCTGTCCGGTGTTTTTCAATTTTTGCAGGAGGTACAGATGTATGACAAGATTTAGATTAGGGGTTTGAATAATATCTCTGTAATGTGTGGTGCAGTGGCAACCCGGACCACTGCACTGTGACTGAGGTTGGCGCTAATGACCAAGCTGTCGACGCGCCATTAAGCCTCATCTCCTCCCCCCCCTATTCAACCAAGTTGGAAATAGCTTAGATTTTTTAATTAAACTTTTTGTTGTTAAATTACACAACCTGTGCCAGTCGTAAAATTCAAATTGGACACGGGTTATATGATTAAGAATTATTATTGTCAGATTTTTTTTTCCTAATGGAAAAGTACGGTTCAATAGAAATCATTTTACAATTTCTTAATTACAAAATAATTAACTTACCATATTGAAGGGCCTGACAAACAAAGCAGCCAGGAAAGCAGGGAAGGTGGCTGTAATGCCGGTAGGCCATTACGGTATCGGGCATGGTCAGATCTGGGGAAGAAGGCTTCGCTCCACTAGTAGATGCACCGGTGGTCACAACCACGGATCCTCCGGATGCTGAGGCGGTGGGAGCATTTGGCACGATGTAGATAGGGTCCAAGCAATTTTCGGATGCGGTTGTAGATGGAAGGGAGGCTCGGACGGAAACAAGGCGGGCTTCGACATTGTACTCCTCCATCCTGGCAGCCCGTACGTGGAAATCTTCAAATGTCTCATGGGCCTGGGGGAATGGCAGGTAATATGCGTGGCGCATATGGAGGCAGGCCATTCCATTACCAATGTTGCAGAAATAATAGTGATTGGAAAATCTAGCACTCATCGCAACTGTTCCTTCGTTTGGCGGGGTTCCTAGTACGGGGATACGGATGTGGGGCCGGAGAAGCATGAGAAGCTGGATGAAGGCCTGTTGGATGTAGCTATGTTGGGATTCCCCGGGATAAAGAACAGGGAAAGCCGGAAGCAAAGTGCTTTGGTGGGGACACAGTAGTAGGAAGTTTGGACGTTCCAGGCACATGTAATAATGCATTACGACGACACTATAGACGAAGGCGTTTGTAATCAACAACACTTCAAATTGTTGAAGATCCTGACCAAGCCGGGCGTGTGAGTTCCGTTGATCACGGGGCTGCGGGTTATACGGCTTGGGCAGGATCTTGCGTGGGGGGCTTTCCTGCTGGCATGATAAAAAGCTATTTTGGGGATGAGATAGCAGATAACAAGATATCCAACTGGTTGGGGATCTCGAACGAGAGTGATTTTTCTAGCAAACGAAAAACCCGAAGTGAAAAGGTTGACCCACTAGGGTAACCAATCAAAATCCAGAGTGACAGTGCCGTCAATTTTATTAGGTGCCATACTGTCTAGTTCCGTTTTCCCATCTCTCACCTACTAGTGACTATTTGGGGCCTATTGTCCAGTTGACCTAAAAATTTGGGGTCAAGATGGACGATGCCGACTTGGAAAACAGCTGTAACATTAGCGGCAACCCTTTTACTTCAGTGATGCGCTAGGGTTGAGCTGCTCCCGTTTTTCAAAAGAGAAGGGGAGGGAGGATGCTCAAGGAGGGTGCATCAGCCAAAAGTGGGTCAGTGAGACATGGTTGACCAGAGCGACAATTTCAAAAGTGTGGGAAAATGGTGTTTTATTACAGTAAAAGCTATACAATCAATACAAAAGCAGCGATAAAAAATATCATTTTTTTTCACAGAAAAAGTGATGCTGATTGTAATGTACAAAGTATTAATGGTTCCTTTCCATTCTTTTGCTTGAACATGTTGCAGAAAATGTGTAAAATGGAGGGCAGCTATTCAGAGAGGGCAGTGAATGAAAGACATGGTTGACACAAAAACAACCTGAGATGAAGGTCCAAAAGAAAGATGAGACACGTACACGAGGTGGAAATGGAGAAAAAGAGAGAAAGAGGGTGATACCCAAAATAAAAGATGAGTATTATTGACAAAATCGAAAGCATGAAGGATGAAACTTTCTGGGAACACAAAACAACAGGAACCCCACACACCCCCCTCCTCGGAGGATTACATGCTGACTGGCACATACATCAAGAAGGAGCTTGATGGTAGTTTTGTTGTTTTAAATTTAATGTTCCCTTACACATTCAGCTGTCGGAAAAATTGATGGTTGTGACAAGTACAGACAAAAATACTTCAGTTACTTGGGGGTCTAGAAGTTGGGCAAAAAGTTGCCATTAAAGGTTGAAGTAACTGAATATTCTTTCCTGGGAGGATAGTCACTTTAAAATTACGCCATTGACACAAGTTCTTTTCACACGAAAAAAATCACATAAAATTGCTTTTAAAAAGTTGCATGTGAAATACACAATCTTTTTCTCTTCTCTCTACTCTGAATTAATATAAAAACAATTGTCCTAGAGTAGGAGGGTTGGAAGATTGATAGGCTAGACTTGTTGTTTAATTTCTGAGACTAATCGGAGATTAAACGATCATGTAGTGATCACGAAAGCAATAGGAACCGCCCTTTTTAGGCGT
This sequence comes from Lithobius niger, assembly GCA_023313725.1. Classification (NCBI taxonomy): domain Eukaryota; kingdom Metazoa; phylum Arthropoda; class Chilopoda; order Lithobiomorpha; family Lithobiidae; genus Lithobius; species Lithobius niger. The sequence continues at coordinate 11,327 of JAHWFP010037537.1, forward strand.
TTGGGATTAGGGGTTTGAATAATATCTCTGTAATGTGTGGTGCAGTGGCAACCCGGACCACTGGCTCCAGCAGTCCTGTCAGGAAATAGCCTTTGAAATACCCTGCGTCTTGAGGCTTGGTGGGATGCCAGTGGCCCCTTGGCTTGTCCCAGGTGGCATTTTCATTTTCGCTCTGGGTTCCACTCTACCAGCAAGGTACTTGCAGGAGTTCCGGCGGCTGTGTTCTCAGTACGCCGGTTATCAGCGGCTGTTTACTGATGGGTCGAAGTCAGACGTTGGCGTGGCGTGTGCTTGTGTGTGTAAGGGAGTCACGGTTGCCCATCGCCTTCCATCAGGCTATACTGTGTTTTCTGCAGAGCTTTTGGCTCTCGGTTTGGCAGTGGAATGGATCCTTGACCTTCAGGGCACGCATTTCATTGTCTTTAGCGATTCCATGAGTGCCCTGGAGTCCTTGGCGAATTACAATCCTCGGAACCCCTTGACACAACGTGTCCAAGCTTTGCTTTCCCGCTTGCCTGGCCGGCGGAAAACCGTGCTTTTCTGCTGGATCCCGGGCCATGTTGGGATAGGTGGAAATGAGCAAGCGGATTCTGCAGCGAAAGGGGTCGTTTCTGGCCCGCTCCGGAGGGATCTCGGCCTTGTTCCCTCAGACGCCTTTCCAACTCTGCGTCTGAGGTTACACGCTTTTTGGCAAGCCTTGTGGGACAGTCAAGTCGGTAATAAGTTGCGTGCTATTAAAGGCACTGTTGAGGAATGGCACTCGGCGTGTCGCCGCAGTCGCCGTGAGGAGGTGGTGTTGGCCCGTTTGCGCGTTGGTCACACTCGACTTACTCACTGTTTCCTTTTGCGGGGGCTTGACCCTCCTGAATGTTCTTGGTGTCGACAGCCACTTACGGTCCGGCACTTCCTTGTTGATTGTCACCATCTTGATGGTGTTCGTCGTCGTTTCCATCTTCCGCATGACATTGCGCATCAATTGGGTGATAAGTCTGTCCTCTTGTCCGGTGTTTTTCAATTTTTGCAGGAGGTACAGATGTATGACAAGATTTAAGTTAGGGGTTTGAATAACATCTCTGTAATGTGTGGTGCAGTGGCAACCCGGACCACTGCACTGTGACTAAGGTTGGCGCTAATGACCAAGTTGTCGACGCGCCATTAAGCCTCAATCCCCCCGCCCTTTTCAATACCATACAATATTGGTTATTAGGAAGGTTCGCATAAGAATTGCGCTTGTCTACGTAGGTTGTCGTTCCGGGTCCATATATGGGTGCACACGGAACTAATCGTTGACGATTGAGGCACCAATAGGGTCCTGGGGTTGGAATACTGTATTTTCTTTTAAGTATAGTAACTAACACATTGAGAAAATGTTATTTATGAAATGTTTCATCCTGATTTTTTCGTATGTGCCCGAAAACAACAGAAATGCTATGCGAAAAATGGGAAAACCGTAGTGAGATCTGTAAAACTACAAAAACAGGCTAGTAATTCGGAAAAATTAAAATCGAAGTGTTCAAAGAGATGTGACTAAAGAGGAAGAGGAGAGGTTGCTATTGTTTTCAGAAAAATTGAAAACGGTAAGAGCAAGAAGTTGGTTAATTGTTTTCAGAAAAAAGTGAAAACGGG
>JAHWFP010037542.1:0-12739 GCA_023313725.1 Lithobius niger
TGTGGAGTCCTCACTGCGTCCAGGAGCAGCCTACTTTTACCGATTTTACAAATTTGTTTTACGCTTCTATTGATGGATGAGTAACGTGTTTTATAATGCTATTTACTTTTTTTTTCTTTTATTGTGTTGTAAAAAGGATTTTTAATGTAAATTATTTTGTCCCGTTGTTTAACGTTTACCATAAGTTCTCAATAAATGGCCGTGCAGAAACATTTAATTTTTCCTATGATTTTGAATTTATCACCAGGGGCGCAGTGAATCCATAGCAACTTGTAAAAAAAATCATTGTTTTTGCTCTGCTTTTAATAAAGTTGGCACTATCATTAATGTAAAGAATTGATATAGGTTTGCAGGCAAGTCACTACGACACTTAATGAATGTCAAGTATGTGTATGGGGGGGGGGGGGGGCGCTGACCAAGTATCAAGCAGGGATGAGTTTGTTCAACAATGGTAACTTTTACAATGGATTCTATGACAGTACAGGTTTCAGACAAAACCTGGAGAACCAGGAAATCTCGGGGAAAATGAAAATATCGCCAAAATCTCGGGGAATTTTTAGGAAAAACAAAAAAATTTTTTGAAAATCAGGGAAAAGACAGGGAAATTTGAAAAAAAAATGCTTTTGAAGGTCTATTGAATTAGAAGATAAGAAACAAAATCCGAGGCTATAGCAAATATTTTAATTTGTGCTTTTATATGTAATAAGTATTTTGGACATAACTTCAATAAACTAAATCTTAGGATAGTACCAACCGATATGTATGATGAAAATGTGTTTAGCCCCGTCTGGTCTGGACTAGTCTCTAAACAGCTATTTTCTGGGATAATAATAATAATAAAATTTACATTCTCCACCTTGAAGTGGGCAGAACCCGGAAGGGTGTTGAGCCACTAACACCGGGACTGGAAATTTATATTGGAAGACTATGGAATAGAATGGGGAACAAAAAAAGAGATTTATGGTCGATGTTTTAAAAAGGAATGCAAGGGCTGAGATCTGAGCAGCCTGCGGAAACACGCCAACGTAGGTTGGGAGACAACTTCGACTTGTAAGGTGTTCCATATTGGAACAGTGCGGTTGGAATAGAAGTTGTGACGGCAATCAAGGCTACAACCCTGCACCGACAGCTTGCGCAGGTTTATGCTGGCAGCAGTCAAAAAAAGGCAGGTCCACCGAAATCAAACCATGAATGATCTTGTAAGTCAGGATAAGGTCAAACCAAATCCTACGGAGCTCAAGTGGTACTAACCAAATCCTACGGAGCTCAAGTCGTACTAGACCCGTCCTCTCCAACTGTTCAGAAGGTGATAAGTCCTGGAGACCAGGCAAACCCTTAGTGAACCGATGCTGCACCGACTCAATCAGTTCAATGTCCTTGAGCCAGGAGACCAGACTGGAGTAGCATGCTCAAGGAGAGGACGCACAAAGACCTTGAAGGCCCATACCTTAGTAGCAAGGTTACCAGATGTAAAGCATTTGTTTACAATGCCCAAGCGGTGAAAAGCAAGTGCACTGATCGTCTGACAGTGCAAAGATGGTTTTTAAGTCCGAGGTAAATCAAACCCCTAAGTCTCGTACCTCAAGTTCAGATTGCAAGGGTAGATTCTCCAAGAGGTAATCACGACCGATATTTCGGGCACCAATGTGGAACGAATGACACTTTTGGACTGCAAGGGGCAGCTGCCAGGTGTACGACCAGTGAACCACTCTCCCAGTCTCCATCTCCAGTACAGCGGAGCACTCATCTGTAAGAACCGTGGACCCGAGTTTGAGATCGTCAGCAAACTTAAATCCTGTAGTTTTATCGTTAGTGAAGGTGAGATCGTTAAGATAGGTTACGAAGAGCAGAGGGCCCAGGACGGACCCCTGAGGTACACCACTAGAGACCCTCAAAGGTGAAGAGAGCGTACCCTCAACACAAACCTGCTGGGTGCGATTTCTTAAAAAAAAGCAGAGATCCAGTTCCAAAGATTCCCACAGATTCCACTTGCATTAAGTTTAAGCAAAAGTTTACGGTGTATGACGGACTCGAACGCCTTCTTAAAATCAAAATAAATAGTATCATATGGGACGCCAATGTCGAGAGCAGAAGTCCAGTGATCCAAGTGCAAGCAGAAGTTGATGGGTTGAGGATCGTCCAGGCATGAAGCCAAATTGATCAGGGCGAACAATGGAAAACTCCTGAAGGAACAATAACACGTGGTCACGTATAATGGACTCCATGATTTTACATGCCACGCAAGTCAAGGCAATTGGACGGTAATTCTGTATATCTGAGGGCGACCCACCCGCGCCCGTTCCAGCTCCCTGATTCTTGACCAAAAAAAAATCTTGCAGAGAGGGATAAAAACATGAATTTGGTACATAACTTATTATTTGCAGTGCAAACCGAACTAGCTATGAACCCACTTGAGATAACCCCCAGTCCCCCCTCTGGCATACTGCAAAAAATAAGCATCTTAAACTAAGATGTCACATTTGCATCTGTTTTTAAGACGTTTTTGGTATCTTAACAGTAAGACGGTATTGCCATCTTAAAGTAATCTTAAAAACTTGCATCCGTTTTAAAAGACGTTTTCACCATCTTAGCAGTTCGGCATCTTAAAAGCAGATGCTTTGGTTAGCATCGTACGTATCTGGCATCTTATGATGCTGACATCCGATGACGTCTTTTAAACTCAACCATCTTATTTTCATTTGTTTTTAATATTAGCAGTTCGAATCTGACAGCCTCATCATCTTAGTTGTGAAACAGTTGTGTAAGAGGACATCTGTGTCCCTATTGATTGCAGACCAATGTATAGGTCAACATCAAAAAGCGCATAGCCGCAGACCAAATCCTCCGTGTTAAAGCTTAGCGCATGCGTCGTACATGTCTTGGCATGTGTGGTCGCACACACAATGAGCCTACACCCGGAGTTTCACGATTGCTTGCGTCATACGTTTTAGGATTACACTAAATCTCGATGTATACAGGGTGTTCGGAAATTGGTGTCAAATATTTTGAGGGTCCGCTGTGTGATCAAAGATAAGAAGAAAAAGTCCTATAAACATGGGTCCGGAAATGCACCAGTCTTTAGTTACAGCCCCCCCCCCCCCCCTCCCCAGGTTTGGGGTAAACAGTTCTTAAATACCTGGTAATGATTCACCGTTTCCGTTCCAAACTCAGGATATGTGCCATATCATACCTGGTATTTCACTACTTCATAATACAGTATTGGGTCGCACAACTTATCAGAGGGAGAGGTAATTTTCTTACGGGGGGGGGGGGGATCAAACGTGGGGGAAGAGAGGAGTAACTGCTTTGGTCTTGTACTTTAATGAAACAAATTGTACATACCAGAAAAAACACATCGTATCACATTACTGTGTGATTGAAAACAATCGAGAAATGAAACATTAAGTAAACAGAAGATGGCTACTCAGTTTTACTGAGTATCATTGCATTTGCGGCTCTGCTGCAATTAACTGCAATACGCATCCGCAAAAGACCTCCTCTCCAGAACATTCTGTGACAAGCAACTCAAAAAGATAAATACGACGGAAAACAAACTAAACGTAAGCGTTTTATCATAGTAGGTGCTCAAAATGACCCCCTCTGCCTCGATGCAGTTCCGAAGCCGCTGCGCCATGGACCGACGAACCCGTTCAAAGATTCCAGGGGTAGTGCGAATCTGGTTGCATCCATCCACAATCCTTTGGCGAAGTACATCAGCATTGGGAATTGGTGTACTGTACACGAGTGACTTTAAGTGTCCCCAAAGATAAAAGGCTAACGGGTTTAAGTCCGGAGATCTAGCAGGCCATGCTATTGGGCCTGCACGTCCAATCCATCTGTCATCAAGGTAATGTCGGGCCAAAAGGCTGAAGTGAGCAGGTGCACCATCGTGCATAAGCCACATTCGTGTCCTGACTGCCAGGGAAACGTCTTCCAGTAGTTGGGGCAAGTCATACTGGAGGAAATGGAGGTAGGTTTCTCCAATTAGGCGTCGAGGTAGAAAAAAAAAGGCCCTACCAAATGATCATCAACAATTCCAGCCCAAACGTTTAGACTAAATTGTTGTTGATGTCTAGATTGTTGTACCTCGTGCGGATTTGCATGGTCCCAAAGATGGTTGTTGTGATAGTTGAATATGCGATCACGTGTGAAGCCAGCCTCATCTGTAAACAGGATAGACGGCAGGAAATGAGCGTCTGCTCCACATTCATGATTCAGTCGCACACAGAACGCTCGTCGTGGTGGAAGGTCGGCCTCGCCAAGACCTTGGATACGTTGCAAATGGTAGGGGTATAGCAGGTTATGATGCAAAATGTCCCTAATCGTCGAATTACTGACACCCTCTCTGCGTGCAATGCGTCGTGTGCTATCCGATGGATTTTCTGCTATGTGCTGGAGAACTCTGTCTTCCAAGCCAACAGTTCGCACAGTTCTGGGTCTTACAGCATCCGATGTCCGTCTCCCAAATGAGCCTGTTTCCCGTAAGCGCTGGTGGATACGACTGAACGTTCTAGCACATGGCAAATTCCTGTCTGGATACCTTTGAGCGTAGAGGTCGGACGTCGTGCTTCCAATGCATTTCCATCTGCAAGACCATACATGTAGTGCATGTCTGCCAGTTCGATGTCTGGATACTCCATACTTAGGGAAGAGAACTACCGAACAGTAAACGTGAACAAAGGATCACAATGTCACCTTTAGATTTAAGTCATCAAGTGATTTAACAAACCCCTGTATTAACAAGAAGTCGTCTGTCAACCCCGAAATGTGGACTCTCCAAATGGTGTTCAAGGTCACCTTGTACAGATATGCGAATGTTCAATTTGAATTTGTGATTACAGTACTTTTTCGCATCACAAACGTTGTTGTTTTTGTCAATAAATGTTATTACATTCTGGAAGGGAGATCGTAACATGGGGATAGCAACTAATGAATGGCAGAGCTTGCCCGCTGTAATGTAACTTTTAAGACTTCTAAGTTATTGTTTTTTAGAAGTTGGGTTTTCAAGGATTTTTGTCTTTAACACTTAAAACTACAAAGAATCTGAGGTGGAGATTTACCTCCAAATCAAAACCAAGTTTATGCGATGATTTTTGTGGAAGCTGGAGTGTTAGACAAAGGCAACAAACAAACAAACAAATAAGCAACCAAATTCAAATGTGTGGGTTGAGTACAGTAATGTTGTTCTCGCCGCTTCGGCCAATGAAACAAGTGATCATCCGAATTCTAAAGATTCCCCCACTTTTACGTTTTAAGCTTCTTTGCTTGAAGAGTAGAAAACAAACACATTAAATGGCGAGGATACCCTCACTTTTAATGGCGAGGATACCCGATTGATAATGTTTGGTGCTCTCCACAGAGATGTACGTACAGTAGTTGTTTTTTTTTGGAGGGGGGGGGCACAAACTTGGAAAACGATGTAACCTACTTGGTCTTTACACGCAATGAAAGAAAGTACAGTACTACTTTCGATTGTTTTCAATCACACGATGTGTTTTTTCTACAATTTGTTTCATTAAAGTACAAGACCAAAGCAGTTACTCCTCTCTTCCCCCAAGTTTGATCCCCCCCCCCCCCCATAAGAAAATTACCTCTCCCTCTGATAAGTTGTGCGACCCAATACTGTATTATGAAGTACTGAAATACCAGGTATGATATGGCACATATCCTGAGTTTGGAATGGAAACGGTGAATCATTACGAGGTATTTAAGAACTGTTTACCCCAAACCTGGTGGGGGGGGGGGGCGTAACTAAAGACTGGTGCATTTCCGGACCCATGTTTATAGGACTTTTTCTTCTTATCTTTGATCACACAGCGGACCCTCAAAATATTTAACACCAATTTCCGAATACCCTGTATAGTAGCGCGCCCCCTCAGTCGGTGTTTCGTACTTATCTGTTTAGGGTAAATAAAAAAGTACGGTCAAAAAATACTATTGCAGCGCCATTTTTCGCATGATCATGCCAGGACCTGCGAAAGGTGTTAATGTAGAAGATTTGGTCTGCGGCTAAACGCTTGTGTCAACATCGTGTTAAGATCAAAGTGAATGTAAACTCATGTCAGGTATACCCCAGTCTACAATCGTAATGGAATTCAAAAGACTTTGCTACTTTCGTTAATTGTATACCGAGATATGTTAACATTCGATTAGGTTATTCATAGGCTGCAGAAAGAATAAGACCAGTTGACGTTTTAAGAACATGACTACACTTTACTTAGGATTAGCACAATAATTGTTTTCATTCGAAGTAGAATAAAGCAGCAGTGAAGTTTCGGAGCGTTTTGCTTTAGTGCTAAAACTCTGCAACTTATTTATTTTCCAACTCAGCAAACTGCCCCCTTAAAATATTGGCAACTTCACTTCGTTTCCTATTTAACAGATTATGCCATCTTAAAACTATGGCATCTTTGGCTTGTTTCACAACTTTAAAAAAATTACCATCTTAAAATGTTAGCAACCTGTCCGTTTTGTATAGCTTAAAACAGGTTGATATCTTAAAAAGTTGCCAACTGCTGCTCTTTGCCAGTTACCCTACTTAAAATAAATTACCATCTTACAATTTTGCAACTTACTCTCTTTTCGAACTTAAAAATAAACCGTCTTACTGCGTGGACATCTGAAATTGCGGCCATCTTGCACTGGATGAATTTGGCAACTGAAAACTATGGCGTCTTGAACGGCTAAACATCTTAAATATATAATTCGCATGCTTTCCATCTGATAAGATGCATCTTCCGTTTAAATGGACACCCGGCCTTCCTTGTAACATTCCGCGTGCCACATTACAGCTAGGCACAGGTCATCATCCGAGCAATTACAGTGCCAAGGTCGGCTGGGGTTGTAGCTGCGTTCCTCGCATAACTGCTGTCTCGGTTGGCTTTGTGAATAGTACACGAGACAGGTTGTGTCGTCACAAACCGGAATGATTCTCGTATTTTAAAATCACAATTTATAATTTTCTAGGCAAGTGTCTCATAATTTTGCTTCGGCGATCTATTGGAATAATTAATTTTAATTTTTACCGCATTAGTCTCTTAGATTTTAGATCTCATGGTAATTATTAGAAAATTAGTAGATGTACACACAGAGATGAAACGTCATGATTATTGTACGCGCGCAATGCATCATTTAGTGACGGGTCCTAAGTAAATAAAGTTCCATTATATTCAACATAAAATCTCCTAGACGCCATATTTAAAAAAGGATTTTTAGCAATTGAAAGACTAACGGTAACGGTAAGGAAATAGACCTTTGGGGCCGTACTTGATGTGGAGGATCGAGAAAAATGGCGCTGGGAGGTATATCCCTTTAATGGCGCCTTAAATGAAACGAGTTTGAAATTAGGGCTCATCATAAACTGGTGGTATCTTAAATCCATTCAATCTTAAATTAAGATGGTTTTACGATTTTCAGGAGGCTCATCAACCAAATCAACTGAATTTCAGACGCATCTTAACGAATTTTGAGTTAATTAGTTTTAACAGATATAGAAGGGTTAATCCAAGAAATTCTTCCAGATTGAGCTAAAAGTATGAAATTTGGTACACAAGTCATTCTTAGCAGTACAAATCAAACTAGAATTTGTTGGTCATCCGCTAACTGCAGCTCTTTCATTGGCTTTAGCCTTTATTCGGATTATTACAGGACGGCAGACCAAATGGGTAAGGAACATTTATCTCGAATACACGAGAGTGACGTCAAACCACTGTTGAAACTAACAATTCGTATTACGGATACTGTACAACTCTTCCATTGTTGTAGCCGTGCCTTAATTTCGTGAAGAGATGCACGGCAGCAACAATGAAATCATTGTTGGACTCGACTGCCGTGCAATCTTACTACCATGAAGACTGCACGCCTCGGAACCCAAAGAAAAAGCAAAGATTATTAAAACTACCTGAGGCTGCTGGCGAATCAGCAGCGTACGAAACACATTCACCTTCCACATTTAAAGGAATTTAAGACAGCAACACATCTGTATCTGAATCATCGAACAAATCGTCGGCTATGTTGGCCACCGCCATTGTATAGTCACAATGGAGTCGGCTTTCAGGAATTTGAGACTGCACACGACTCGCAACAATGGTCTCGTTGTACAAGTGTGTTAGACAACGTTGTTCAGCAACAATGCGGTAAAAAAGCCTCTGTTGACCTCGTGCTTTCGGCACTCGATCGACTTCGGCTTTCTTACCGCATTGTTGCCGAACGCCGTTGTCTAACTGATACGTGCTTCTTCTTCTTCACGTTTCCTCGAAGTGAAGGTGAATTGTTGGCTCACCAGCATTGTTAGCATCTGTTAGTCTTCGATAAAGCCAAAAAGCTGGGAAGACTACAGCAGTAATTTTGTCCGTCCGTCGTCCGTAGTCAAGTCGGCTTTAAAAAATACGGCAATTTAAGACATCGTTGCTTCCTTTAGCTAAAATCTAAATTATGCCTAAAATGAAAAAAGCTGACACATTTAACCTGCATTTGTGTCGGTTACTACTTTTATATTGTATGCTAAAGATCACTGTTGCAGTGCGTGATGGAGGTGTGCGTCTCAACAGTTTCGAAAGTGGCAGAAGTGTACAGAAGACCAGTTGCAACTAAGTAGTCGCTGCCACCCTTGTTTAATCGTTAGTCTGCGTTTGCTAATTGGTGTTGTTGCTTTTAGGTGGCAAGGAACCAACCTGGATTATCTGCCCACGACGACGAAAGACACAATTTTGGCTGGAGAAATCCAACCGGAAAACCCAGGATTTTACATGCCGCAGTCGACATGAGCAATAACAATGCATACAACAATGTTGGTCGTTCAGGGCCCCCCGTAACTCCGGAATGGCACGACCAATACTTAAATTAGTGATTAGTATTTCTATAAAAGAGCACATCTTCGAAAGTGCCTATTTAGAATGAGCTAAGAACCAGGTTTCTACGACAAGTGGTTTAGTCTTTGGAGACCATTGCATGAACGTGTCCGAAGAAGTCCACCACCGAATCAAAAATGAAATTCACGATTTCAGCTCAAGTTCAGATCTCCGAATCTCCGATATGATCAATCAAAAGTTGGCACACATGTGGGTCAAGTACCACAAAGTTTATGGAGGGCGGTCCCACAAAAAACTGACGACCCAACATTTTTTAAGTCCAACTTTTCTAATTAGCATCCCTCAGATCCAGGAGAGGACAGAAATTAAAGCTAATGAAACGGGAAGATTTATGTCCTCTCCTGGTTCTGAGGGGTGCTAACTAGAAAATGTTGGGTCGTCAGTTTTGTGTATACTAGAGTGGAAATTATTGACAGACGGCAGAGAAATTAAGCATCGAAATTTTTGGATTTAAAATTGGAGATGCCGAGGTCAAACCTTACAGGAAAGGCTATTACTAATGTCAATTTTCAAGCATATCGGTCGCATGAATTATTTTATTTCAGCGGAATTCAACTAGTAACACTAACTAATAAGTAACTAGCAAGAAATCAACAATGTTGAGGCTAATTTTTCGCATTGAAATTCTGTCCACAATCCTGACAATAATCTACCTAGACAATCTACGCAATTTCTCAAGTTTTCTGTCGCATGAGTATTTAATACCAGAAAACACCGTTTTAATGTCTGGTGTAAAAGAAACAGTAGCTACTTCGCACAAACACTGATGACGTCAGTGAACTGGATGGGCCGCGCTCCTGGAAACCAAACTTAATATTATAACATTAGTTCAAGTGTCCAATAAAAGATTAGTTAGTATACAGGAGCGGAGCGTGAGATCATATTTGGGGAGGGAAAGGGCAGTTTACCCGAGGTGGGGAAGGCAGTTGCATCAACATTGTTGATCCTCCCTGGTCTCCCTTCCTTCGTCCCTCCCTTCCCCCTGCCGCCTTTCCTTTTTATATTTTTGTACTGAATTTTTAGACAATATATTTCCTGGTTGGTGAAGGCAGTGCCCCTGTTCATCGTTCCACCGATCGATTTTCATTTTTGAACTGAATTTTTCTCCAATTTTTTTTTTCTGGGGCAGTTGCCGTGCTCCCCTCTCTGATATATATTCCCCTCCATCCCATGTTATTCCCCTCTCTCCTCATTCGTCCCTTACATTTTCATTCCCTCCCATCCTTCCTTCCCTCCCTCCTCCCTTTTTTTTTTATGTTTGTACTGAATCATCGACAATTTTTGTTCCCCGGATCGTTTCATTCTTTTTGCAACTACAAAACAATTTTTCGTTGGTCGATGTGCATTTTCGTCGTGAACGTGAATTGTTGATCCTCAAAACTGTTGCATTGCAATTTAATTTGTTGATTTTGATTCTTTATTGGGAAGCCTGTGCCCAGAGCCATGCGCTCCCTAGCCAACAAGTACAAGAGAACGCAAACAAAGCACCAACTGATAGCACAAGAGAATACACACTAAGCACTAAATCAAGAATCCTAGAATCTTAGAACTCAGAGATACCCCGTACAACACTATTTCTTGATGCAGTGACTGCGAGAGGTAAAGAACGCTGATGCACCGCACACTACAAACGGATACGTGTCGTACCACAGAAGTCAACTACAGACTGAATAGACGCCTCTGGGTTTCACCCAATCCCAGCAACTAACTACTAAAACTAACTAATTTGTGAGATGCAGCAGTAATTTATGATAGAGGTACCCTCTGACTGGCAAGAAAACTCTCAAGAACGTGAATTTAGCAACAAATACTTAATTTTTGGCCCAGTATTAGGGACTTGTTCACAATAAAAATGTTTAAACACTAAATAAAATTGGGGATGCCCCAAATTATAGACTTCACACATCCGCCATGTCGAAAAATCATCATCCATTACGGCGGCTGTATGAATTCCACAATTTGTGGCAGCTCCCACCATTTTTAATGTGTTTACATTTTTATTTTGAACAAGACCTGAAACTTAAATATTTGTTGCCAAATTCATGTTCGTGTTGGTTTTCTTGTCAGTCGTGTGTGTTTTCAGTCTGTTGGCATTATCGCTGTGGCACTGTGATGGCTTCATTTTGGGGTAGATTTGGGAAGAGGCATAGGAGAGGGGGAGGGGGAGATTGCAATAGCGATAAAGCGCGGTGCTCAACGAGCTAGGTCCTAGCCCCGGGTGCTTATAAATTCTTGCTCCGTCTCTGATCACTGTAAATACAGGGTGTCCAAGAAGTCATGGTCATAAATCAACAGGGAGGTACAACTGATCAGATCTATAAAAAAACCTATAATAAATGCGCAGGAAATGACTCGTTTCCGAGGTAATGGGGCCTGTTCCCCAGGGTGACACAGGCACACAGGCATAGTCAGCCAACTTTCAGGGGCAGTGCACCACATGCTTAAAAAATGAAACAACACGTGATGATGAAGACACGCTTAGGAACGAACCGTTCCTTATAAAGTTATTGCTCATCCGTCCTAGACGAGACGCCCACACATTAGGGTTGTAGGTTCCCCCCCCCCCCTCCGGCTAGGTAATTGCTAGAAACAAAACAAAACACCAAAAAAAATAGTAAGTTGGAATTGCCTAGACGGTGGCGTTGACCACTTCCTCAGAAGGAACCTTTCGTACCTCATTCAGAATGAAAACGTTGTTGCAAACTGCCATGACGAAACTAGGAGTTCATAACAAATGTTAGAAGTGGCCCCCGATTGCCTGAATGCATGATGCTGCTCTTCTACTGAGAGACGCACAAATCCTTGCACAGACCCCCTGGTTCTGCCTAACCTGCTGAAATGCATCTTGAACATGTTGGCGCAATTCTGCCTCAGTGTCTACGATGCGTGAATAAACAAGTCCCTTCATGTAGCCTCAGATGCAGTAGTACAATGGATTGAAATCAGGTAAACGGGGAGGCCACGGAATTGGGCCTCCTCGGCCAATCCATATCTCCCCAAACTGTTCATTTAAATACTGCCTCACAGCAAGCAGGAAGTGGGGTGGTGCCCCGTCGTGCTGGAACAACATCCTCTGCCATGTTCCCAGTGGGATGTCCTCGAGCAGAATAGTTAATTCATACTGCAGGAAGGTAAGATATGCCGCCCCTGTAAGCCTGTTGGGTAGAATGATTGACCCGATGAGATGATCTCCTACAATACCAGCCCACACATAGAGGATTTTCATACGCCCACACTTGGGTGTTGTGGAAGTTCACAATTCCATCTCGGGTAAAGGCGGCTTCATCAGTAAACAACACTCTGCAGAAGAAGAGAGGGTCTGCAGCACATCGTTGTTGAAGCCACTGGCAGAACACGACCCTTGCCGGATAATCATTCTCAGCTAGGGCTTGCACCCGCTGCACATGATATGGGCACAGCAGTCCATCATGCAGGATCCTCCAGACAGCATTACAGTCTACGTTTTCTGCCAAGTAATCCGCCTTGTGCTGATTCCCAGATCGTCATCCACCCAACGTAACACCCACTCTTCCAGTTCAGGGGTACGAACAGTTCTTGGCCTTCCTTCTCGTGGTGATACCTCAAATGACCCGTGCTCACACAGACGTTGGTGAAGCCGAATAAACGTACGACGGTCCGGATGCCTTCGGTTCGGATAGCTCACAGCAAACAGCCTGGCTGCTTCTACAGAATTGCCGTCGGCCCGACCGTACATGTAATGGATGTCAGCTAGCAAATGTTTGGTGAAGTTAACTGCCATACTCTAGTAAAGAAATTAATCGGAAGTTTTATCCTTTTCCTCTAAACCAAAGAGATTAAGTGGGAGAAGACTTTTCTTTCCACAAGTAAAGAAATTAATCGGAAGTTTT
>JAHWFP010037542.1:33262-49900 GCA_023313725.1 Lithobius niger
TGCCAGTTTCATATTAGTTTCTTGCTAGTTTTGTGTTAATATTTTGCTACTTTCATGTTAGTTAGTTTCAATAAATGGTTGACGAGCATTTATGGACAAATTTAAAGTGCAAATAAGATCACTTGTTTATTACAATAAAAAGGCCTTTTTAACTCTCTTAAATACAAAAGGAACAATTAAAATCCGATGCATACAGTATTTTGTACACTTAAAACAAAAAATTTGACTGCAGTACAGGCCGGACCTTGGGATGCAAAATAGAATACCCTACTGGGTTGGACAATATGGCCGCAGAAAACACCTCTGATGCGATTGATTTGTTCTGTTGCCGCTTTCTGTCAGTCGAGAGCGACACTGCCAGTACAAAAATGCCAACGTTCCCTCCCTTGCAACACTTTCTGGCCACATATACACACGAACATGTCTCTTTTTTTTCCCCAAGCACAGAGAAATTAGATTAACTGTGGCTGAGTGATAACTTTGAAAACCAATTTATAGATAATAAATATTTACCACGCAAATCTACGCAGAAATTAAAATTATTATATAAAAAAAAAGCCACTATCTGCCAACAATAGATGCCGCGACTCGCCGTGCAAAGGCGCGATTATCTTGGCCAAGTCGTGGCGGCCATTTTGTCTGCCCCCCCCCCCCCCTTAAAATTTTTGTAGGTCAGACCGGATAGTTTACTGGCTATGGATTTACGAATTTTAGTACCATTCCCTGCCACTTTAAGTCGTTGTAAGGAAAATGTGTTAAGCAAACTGCAGGTTAAATAGCCTGAATCGCGTATTTCAGATGATGTATTTTTTTCCTCTTTTGATTAAACGTTTGTCTTTTAGGGGGGAAAAATTACACACACGAGTTATCAGTTAAAACACTTTGTCAACCAACGGCATCTAGCGGCCAGAAATGGTACTAAAATTGGTAAATTTCAGTTTTTTTTTTTTTTTTTAGAGCACGACAATAAAGCCATACTTGTGACGAGCGCAGCATCTGTAGGGAGGCGGTCATTGAGCTTGCTGCAAGAGGCACGTGAAGGTAAAAACATTGGCGTAGTTTGTCAATCCGATGCTGTGAGAGCGGATTTATTAGGCCTATAGAAATCGTTGTTTTTTCCAATCCCTTATGCAGCGAAACGTAGTACATTGAGGTTATAAAGCAGAAAAGAAAAGGTTCCATTTGCCGAAAATTGTAGCAGACGCCCGCAAATCCAAAAATTGAGCATTTTTGGGTCCAAGAAAGCCGCTCTCACAGCACTGGCGTGAAGAACTACGCTAATGTTTTTACCTCCTTCCATATCTAGTGCCCCTTGCAGTTAGCTCAACGACCGCACCAGATAGGAACTCCGCAGTTAGCAAGGCGTTATTGTCACTGATCTATAAAATGCCGTACGCCACGCATTTTAAGTGTTCGTATTTAAGAGTTTTAAAAAAGTCGATTATACCCCTTTAACCAATGCAACCTGGTTATGAATCTTCGTGGTTTTTTTTAAACTATACTTGAAAAAAGTTGCATATGGCTTGTGATTCCTACGCTACCAGAAAGCCAGCGGAAAATTACGCCAAATATACGTTATGAATCGAAATAGAGCAGTGACATTTGCCGCCATATTGGCACCAGCTTGAGTTTTGGAGGGCATAACTACAAGGTGCACTACATAAAAATGGAGGGAAAACAACGGAAGAGTGGATTTCTTAGGCTTAAAATAACGTTGTTTTCTCCAACAACAAAAATCGCGCGTTTTAGGTCTAAGAAATCACTCTTCACAGCACCGGCTTCAGTATGACGCCCTTCTGTTTCTGTCTGCAGTGCCCCTTGCAGCTAACCCATTAAGGCTCCAGCAAAGATTTATATACAATAATACTACGTCGTGTCACTGCTCTATACAATAGCCCGTGTTTTATTGTTCATGCTTCGACTAGGCCTACCTTTTTTTTTTTATCACCATATCAAAAATTACCTGATGCTCGGGCCTTGGAAGATTACGTAAACAGAGGGTAAAGTCCCCACATATATTTCCGTTACCAACGATGCCCCACTTGGTTGCCATGGTAACGCTGACCCGAATTTCCAATCAGCAACCTATTGACGACAACCTGAAAAGAAAAATGTACGTTCAATCAGTTTTGCGCCTGCGGTGCCAAGAAAAATATATTTGCTTCGAAAACGGTCTTGTTTGAGTCAGTATACATTTTTGCAGTTGTATCTGTAATTCAATGTTTCACGTAAAAGCGTGTTTTGATGTGCAAATTCCCTCGACAGTAACAAACATAATGACAGGGACTGTGATAAATAAATAAAAGGTGAGACCTCGTAAGATAAGACCTCGAACTTGGATGCGAAGCACATTCAAACCTATTCTTCGTTTACATGTATGTAGCCTAATTCATATGTTTTGTGTGTAGCCAGCCAATGTGGAGTTACGACGTACCGCCAGCCGAAGCCAGGGCGCCAGAAGGAGAGAGGGACTCTGCCAGATAATTCTTTTCCATGCCACAATCGACATGAACGCGAGGCATCACAGGGTCCTTCTCTTCCCCAAAATTCTGGTGTGGGCTGAGGTCAGGTTCGATCCCGGGACCTCTGTCGTACTAGATAGTTATGCTAATTCATCAGACCACCTTTCCCCATGTGCGGTAGCATTCAACCTTACACTTTTCCAGAATTAGATCGTAGATATCCTACTTTACCCTTATTTCCTACTTTTGTGGGGGAAAAAGTTACCGACTTACTTCCCTTTCTCGCATTTTTGGACTTAGAAAAGGGGAACAAAGTTTGGCCTCTACAAAATGGCCATTTCTTGCTAATTTTCTTACTTTTTTTTTCTAATTTTGGAAGAGTTGTTCCCAGCTATTATTTTTTTAAAGTAATACTTATTCGAGTTCCATTACCAGATGCTAAGAAAGTCGGTTCTTAAGCCCGTTTTTAGAACCTAACATCGTGCTGCGGATTACTTTACCTTTGGGCCACGCGCCTTTAAGTCTCAATCCCCCCCCCCCCACCTTTGGGCCAATAATGGCCCATCATTAACTTAATTGTTCGCGCACGTTTTATTGCGTACCCTAATTTTATGATTGCAGTTGTTACTAAAACTGTAGTACATGTCGGCCAATAAATAAGTAATCACCTCACTTCTTTAGCATGGATTTTGCAACAACGGGCCTCTGTAGGCGATCTGATGCACTCTTCTGGCAGAGCGATGGCTGAGAAGAAGTTGGAGGAAGCTCTTAAAGCCGTAAAAAAAGGAAAGGTGATGGGATAGGAAGAGGTTGACGGAGATTTGTTGATAGGGCTTGGCAGGATAGGTAAGATGAGGTTACTGCGTGAGGTGAATAGGGTGTACGAGGGGAGCAGGGCTGGGGCACCATAGGGGTGGATGAGAGTGAGGGTCAGCCTTATTCATAAAGGGAAAGGAAGGAGCAGGATTTTTCTTGGTAACTAACCGCCGGTTGCGATTACGAGTGCTGTTTATAACATTTTCATGAGGTTCGTAACTAACTGTCTGAGAAAAGAGTTGGGGAACCAGGGGAGTTGGGATGATGTTCGGAATAAGTTTCGGAGGGGAAGAACGCTTTTGGAAGGAAACACAGTGATGGTGGCGTTACTGGGCATTGCAAGGGTTGTGATGGTGTGCAGTGGGAATTGTTGTGGGAAGTCCTGAAGATGAAGGAGCCTGAGGAAGGATTTGTTAGGCTGATCTGGAAGGCTTATGAAGGGTCGTCACTTGTTGTAGCAAGGGGAGAAGTCAGAGTGGGTGGAGAATTAGTTTGGCTTAGGCAGGGGTGTCATTTGTGTCCACTTCTATCCATCGTTTACCTGATGGGGTTAGAGAAGTGGCTGGAAGAGATGGGGTTAGGATTCATAATAATAATAGTAATATATTTGTTGCGATAGCAACGGGTCTGGCAAGGACTGGGGAGTCACTGACAGCCAGCCGCAATTTAAATGTATATACAGTGTACAATATATGGCCAAGGAATGGATGATGGTAAGAGGTTTGGGGACACGAATGCCTTACCACCAAGGTTAGACCTGCCAGGGACTCAAGGCCCCCGATGGCATCGCCAAACGTGCAGCACATGGGAAGGGTGAGGAAAATGTTAAAAGGCCCAAAATGATGCTGTATGAATAAAAAGTATAAACATTGCTAAAAAAATTGTATGCTACGGTGAATACTAAAAACTAAAATTTAAAGCACCCACATAGTGGGATTTGTCAACACTTAAAAAAAAATATGTATATATGTATAAAACAAAAGCCAACCTGAAAAAAAAAACAGGGTGGCTGGACAACCGCAAGCGGCCTACACGCCATTAAAAATTTTTTTAAATGATATATTTTAAGAAGATACAACACAGTTCTCAACGGGAGGAGGGGGGGGGGGGGTTTGCTGGTGAGGGAAAAAAAACCATTAGGTATCCGGGAGTAAAGGACGTTTCAGAAAAACGTGAAGTGGTTCCTCGTCAAGCAACTTACGAAAGGTCGAAACCGACAGTGCAGACACAGTCTTTACACTGAGTGCGTTCCAAATAGGAACCACTCGAATCGAGAAGAATGCCGGCGACAGTCAAGTTTTGATGCAGGTATGGCCAACTTCCACTCGTGACCGCATGTACAAATAAGGCGTTGTGCAGGATCGAAAAACGGAAGGTCAATGCCGATTAAATTGTGAAGTATTTTGTATGTTAAGTACGAGGTCGGCTTTTATACGTCGCAGTTCAAGCAACTCCAGACCCAATCTTACAAGTCTTTCACGGTAAACAATTTCCCGGAATCCAGGGAGATATTTTGTATAACGGCGCTGGACTTTCTCCCAGAGGTCAATATCTTTGGCCAGGTAGGGGGACCATACAGGTGTAGCATATTCCAAGATAGGATGCACGAACACCTTAAAAGCCCAAATCCTGGTGGCAACACACTCAGATAAAAATCACCTATTTACAATGATGGAGCGGCGGAATGCCGCAGTGGCAACTTTCTGGCAGTGACCAAATTCCTAGGTCCCTACCTCTTCAGTTTGGGGTAGGGTCTCCTGATCAAGGAAGTACTGGGGGCACTTATTTGCAGTTCCCACATGAAATGAGGAACATTTTTGGTTCGAGAACCAAACATTCGAGAACATTTTTGGTTCATATGGCGTGGGAGAAAAGATATAGGACACCGGTAGTGACGTTCATGAATGACGGAGAGTGATGGGAGGTGAAGGGAGGGGGTGGAGAGGCTTTTGGGTGTTCGTGATCGTGGTAAGGGTTAGGATGGTTTTTGACTATGACTACCTGGGTGTGAGGTATTGGGACATAACTACCTTGGAACCACAAAAGGAAGCAGTGGGATAGGTTGAGACAGATAAGTGGATAGTGAAAAAGATGACGATGCGGAGTTACAATCAGTGGGTTCAGATTTTGTGGAAGTTTCAAAAAATACTCGTTTAAAAATAGCATGGCCAAATGAAGAGAAATAGGAAGGCAGGGTAGGGTCACGACTGCCTTACTACCAAGGGTAGACCTGCCAGGGGCGCAAAGGGATGGCATTACAAGACGTGTAGGAAGGGTAGGGGAGATTGCCAATTATTTTGCAATATCATTAAGTGAAATTTTACAAAAGTATAAATATCAACAATGCAAGTTGATGGTCACTGCATTAAAATGGAAGGGCGTAGCCCACCAACACCAAACCTAGTTCAAAGTTCGTCTGTTAAAATGTATTCGCAAATGCCTCACCGTAATCGGATGGTGTACGCAACTGCTCGCGAAAACTCATTTAATTCTCTACTGCTCTCGGCGTATTGTTACAGCGCTGGAAGTTTTCGTTGCACCTCCTCGTAAATGCTTACATTTCTCTTGATGGGCAGCTTTGAACGAGTTTCGTAGTACCAAAGGTAGTACAAAATACTCTCACATTAACAAAATGTGAAAAAAAAAAAATAAAAAAATGACATTGGATTTTTATTCCGTGGATTTTTTCCTTCAGATTTTTTTCTATGAATTTTATTTACTCTGCATTTTTTTCCTGTTTTTTTTCCTGGATTTTTTCCGTGGTTTTTTTCCATGGATTTTTTTCTTGGATTCTTTCCGTGGATTTTTTTCATAGATTTTTTTTTTTGATTTTTTTTTTACTTCGATTCGGCTGAGGCATGTCACGAATGTGGCACGCAAAAGTCGTATGCAAAGAGTCGGCAAATTATTGTCGGCAAACAATAAGTCGGCAAATTCAGTTAGTCGGCAAATACGTTTACAGTCATCTGACTTTCAGTGTTTTCGAAGTCCTTGCACGCCGTCTGACTGATAAGCACGTGCTGTGATCTACAGTCTGAACTTTGATTCACATTTTCATGATGTTAGATTTTTTCCTGCTTTATCTGAAACCTATCATTTCTTATCAATAACTGTATGCTGACACATGAAAGATGCTGTCTAAACTGTACGCTAGCCTAAAAATAACTAACCTAATCAGGTGTCTGCGTCTTTGTACGAGTGATTTGAAGTTCAATGTTATCAGGCAATTTTTTTTTTACGTCTCATTTTACAACTGATTACGTAATCTTTTTTTCAACACGCGTTGTAACGCGAACAAAGAGATTGTTCGCAAGCATGTAACCACCGTCCTACCTCTTCCCATACTACGCGGACCTCTAGCGGAAGTTGCGGCTACTAATACCTTTGCTAATGCTTTTGCCTTCGAAGCAGCACGAAAGCAAAGCATTAGCAGAGATATTAGTAGCCGCAACTTCCGCTAGAGGTCCGCGTAGTATGGGAAGAGGTGAGACGGTATGATGTAACGCGAGAAGAGGGGGAGGGGAGGGGAGGGGAGAGGTGGCTTCAAACAGGCAGAAGGGGTGCGTCGGACGAAAGTCTAACTGGAAAATCGTCTAATGGGATAATTATCGAATATCTGCCTAAATAAAAAATCTGGAAAACCATCTAAACGGGATATCGTATAATGGATAATCGTATAATGGATAAACGTCTAACTGGACAATAAAATACCTCCGGTTTCTGATGTTGTATGTATAGCCAACGAGGCAGAGACATTAGACAATTTTCCATTATACGAATTTCGTGTTAAACGATTTGTCATTGTACTGTTATACTGTACACGTTCTTCCACTTACGCGATTTTCCAGTTAGACGATTACCCCTCGCCCCGGCAGAACAAGCAGGTAGTAGGGGTGACGTCATGTAGTATTTACACGACGAAAATTGTTTAATTCTAAGATTTGTTCAGTGTCTCATGTTAAGGCGAAAAGTTCTCCGCCATTTAAAAAAATTATTTTAAATCAAATTTGGTTTGTCGTCCTAGGCCTTATAGGGCTCGGGCCTAGAACTCCAACAGGGTTCTCGCAGGACGCCGGCCCACAAGTCGTATTTCGCAATTTTTTTACATAAAAACATTTCTTGACAGCCAATTTTTTGCACTTTGTTTTGTAGCATGTTTTGAGCAGTTCCAGATACTTTCTACATATAATTTCGATTTTTTTTTTTTCCGAATTTCGCGCTTTGCAAAACTTTAATCAAAACCTCAAGCCTAATCACAGCAAAAACTGATAAAAACCAGGAGCTTTCGCCCAGTCTTACTAGGCATTCTCAACTGCTTCTTCATTCAAACTTGGCTCCTCCCACTGTTGCTAAGCAACAACAAAACTTTAATGTAAAGTGGTAGGAAGTTGCCGCAGCTTTCTATTATATTTAAGAAAAATGGTTTTACAACAAAATTTTGGTTTTCGTAAGAAAAACTGATTTTTTTTTTCTACATAATTTTTTTTACATAATTTTGATTTTTTTTAAACCCGAAGTTTATATTTTGTGAAATTTAGCCTATACGGTTTTTTTTTAACGCAGAGTAAATGTAACAGCTGACAAGTCAGTGAAAAAAAAAACAAGCTATGTTGTCATAGCTACCGTTAGAGGGTTAAACAACCTTCTCCTTCGCCTTCTCCTAACCTTATTTGTCGTATAATAAAGATGGTTTTTAGCTTAATGGGAAGATACGACGCCACAGATTGTTCTTTTTTTTTTTAATGGTAGAAATTGGTTAAGTAGTTCCTTGGTTACGAAGCTCCAAACGACGGATACGTAGTTGTATTGTGTTAATCATTGTCACACACTCATGCTCATGCCGAATGTGACGTGTGAAAGATCCTAGACATTTGCTAGCAAAATGGTCCCTTTCCGTTCCGAGATAACCTTAACAGTTGACAAGGACGTTAATTGTACTATTTTCGTTGTCACTTGGCAACAACGTAACCCACAAGGAGTTAGCAACCAATTCGTAATTAGTGCAATTAATAGCTTCACCTCAGTCCTCCTCAGCCGAAACTGTAATGCGTAACACCTCCTCTGATTTGGAATGAGAAAAGAAAAACCGAAAAAGTTTGATACTTTAGGTAAGATTTAAATCAACCGGAATATAAAACACGAAACTACCCGAAAATGAAAGTTTTCCTGTGAGGTTTCACATGCCAAATGTTTTGCAGTGTTTAGTCCACGTGAAACCTACCATCAAATGAAAGAACTGTGCTGAGCGAAATCGTATTCAGTGCTTGTCTATACATCGCTAACAAACAGTACTAACAACAGCATTGCATGACAAAGAATCACTAATTAGCAAACAAAAACGAACTCGTTTGATGTTTACAGTAAAGTTAACTGAATCGAAGTCAAAACAGGAAAGGAATACAAGCAAGCTTTCATATAAGTTTCTAATTTATGCATACTGACTAAGCCTTTAGCTTTAAACCATTGAAAACGGTTCCGAATTAGGGGACGAAACATTGCGACGTTCATTACTATACGTGTACCCCGTTTCCTCGCATGAGCGCCCGGATGCTTATTAATTTCTCTACGAGCTAAACCGGATTTAATTCAAGGCCAAGTTCAGTTTTGAGGCTTGGCGGTCATGATTTTTGACAACCAATCTTTAGCGCCGGTGCACACGTGCGGTCGCCGCTGCGGTACCGCATTCGCGGTTTGGTTTACGTGCCATCTGTTGGATACTGCACGCACGTACCTGCGTCGACGTTGCGTTACTGCCCGCCGCTCACCCGCCGCTCGTGCGGTCGTTTTGCACCGTAATTTCCCCCGTCAACGCAGCGGTACCGCAGCTTTAATAAAAACGCAATTGCGTCTCTGAGTAGCTTGGATGACTTGAGCGGTGCACACGTCCGCCGTTTACCGCAAAAGCGTTACCGAAAATGGCGTCCAATTTCGAAGAAATAGACATGGAATTGTTTATTGGGGGAGTAAAGAACTATCCTGAAATATGAAATATTGCTGCAGAAATGATTGAAGACTCATTTGGAAGTAATTAAAGAACTTATCCGAATTTTTTAGTTAATCTGCAAAGGATGTATAACATTCTTCCCTGGTACGTCTTAAATTAGTACATCAATGTACCAAAATTCGTCGCATTGGTTTTAAAATATTTTTTTTGTTCACGAGGTAGGCGAATAAAGCAACATCGTCTTATTGGTTTCAAAATATAATTTTTTGTACACGAGGTTAGGGAACCGAACGCGCACATACGTCACCGTAGCGGCACCGCAGCGTCAACACACGCACGTGTGCATTGATTGGATGCGTCGCCGCAGCGTTCATAAAACGCACGTGTGCACCGGCGCTTAAACTTACCTTGTTATAGGCCACTGTAGGATAAAATCTCTACTAATGTAGAAAAAATAATAATCACAAATAATTGAAATATCTAAAACATAATTGTCCTAAACATGTAAAACAAAGCTTCCTCTTAAATTGCATAAACTTGACTTCATTGTTGTTTAATAACGTCACACAATTTTACTTTCGGACAATCGCACACGCAGATTATGAGCTTGTTTACGTGTTAAAAGGCTAGCATGCTTGAGTTATACTGAGCATCCCGTCACTTATGCAAGGCCGGGCACTTTCTTTTTTTTTTCCGTGTGAGCGGTATCCTTGTGCTTAATCGAGACCCTACCAAGCTCTTTCAGTAACTATGGGTTCTATTCTGGAACTCGTTGTTCCGGCCTTTGTCGTAATTGGAGGTTAACCGATTCTAATACCCAGTTTCCCATCCTCATGCGAGGCTATAGTTTCTGCATCTTAAAGGCGGGTGTCCACCAAACGAAACTCTGCGGCATATAGCGCAATCCAGCGCTATTCTAGTGCTATCAAGCGCTTGCTTGCAGGAAGGAAGCTATGGAATGCTCAAAGAAATTTCTTTCAGCGACACAAACAAGCCACGTGCCTCTTTATTATTGAGTGAAAACTGGCCCGGGTACATCGTGATGCACCTGGCAACAAGCTATATGCACAAACTAGCGATATCACTGTCATTCGATAGTCTTTATATTCTACCGTGGCGCCATCTACTGACAGTGATGTCGATAACTGTTACACTTTGATGCAGAGACGTCAGGAAGGATAAAAGTTGGAGGGGTGTAAACCAGAAATTTACTGACATAATTTTCCATCTATGTAGACAATTATGTAATTTGTCCGACTATATTGCCAACTGACCAAAAATTATATAATTTTGCCGACTGATTTGCCAACTGGACAAACATAGGGGGGTGTGACACCCCCATAAAACGTCCCTGGGTGCACGAGGGTGTACCAAATTTTCACGCAATAATAAAGAGGCACAAGGCTCGTTTATGTCGATAAAAAAAAGATCTGTGAGCACCCCTTCGCTCTTGCAAGCAAGCGTAGTTGGCTTACTTAACTACGTTATTTCTAGTGTATGATTTTCGCTGCTGGCTTATTTTCAATTTTCCTCAGCAAGCGTAGATAGCACATAGCGCTAAGTGAATCCGTATCAGCATCATTTTACTTCAGAAGAACCGAAAGTTCAAAGAATCAATTTGTTTTTAAGAGAGAGTAAAAAACCATACCTTCCTCTTTTTTTTTGTATATCCTCAGCTGTACCACGTGGAGGTTAAAGAACTCCGCCGAGTTAGGCAACAAACACGCACGAGGAGTAGGATTTCTAATCTCGCAAACACGCCGGACAACTTCTTGTGAATGAGCCAAACGTTCCGCCTCGCCGCCAACGCGAAAACTGATGACGTAATCACTCAGAACGTTGTTACGTAATAAGTGGCGCCTACACAATGCCATGCGCTAGAAACTAGACGAATTGATTTCCATGCCATTACTTTTGCTTAGAATAGAACACTTTATAGGTCGGTGATGGATATCAGCGTGAAACTTGGCACACCAAGGACAAGGCCGTTTCACAGCGCTACTACAAACCTCAAGCAGCAACACGCGCATTCCCCCCCCCGGGGGGGGGGGGGGGAGAGATAGGTGGGGGGGGGAGAGTTCTCCCCCTCTCCCCTACCAATCCTAAGTTAAGGTTAAAATTTAGTAAACGCATACAATTAAAGCATTTATACCAACTGACAGAAGTTCTAAATATCAGTTTTTTCTATCGTTTTAAAGGGGGGCTGCAACCAAACAGGGACGACGCTAGAATTACTTTACTGGGGAGGCGGCAGTGGGGCGTGAATTTTAACTAGGGGGGGCGAACCGAAAAATGCGACTTTTGTGGTCCTCCCCCTCCAAAAAAAAAGAATAAAAGTAAAAATAACACTTACAATTCTCTTTCTCACACCCAACGTTCTCAACTGTTTTCTACACCATTTTTTTTTGGAATATTTTTAATCCAGCTGAAAAAAAAGATGATTTTGCAACACTCACAGTAACAATTAGGCTCCATTGATGTGACCTCAAGTTATTCCTGTCGCTGTGAAAGAAACTAAGGTAGTTTTCTTAATAAGTAACCAGAATTTTCTTCGTTTATACGTTTGATTTTGAACTGATGGTGGGAGGGGGGCGGCGCCAGAGGGGCGACCAAAAATGTAGGGGGGGGGGCCGCGCCCCCCCCCCCCTGCCCCCTTCCCCTAGCGTCGTCTCTGCCACCAAATGAGAGGCTGCAGCATCCAGGGACGTGCACACAGGGGGGGGGGGGGAGGCTCGAGCCCCTACCCTCAGTCAAAGTGCTCCTTTTTTATGAAAAAAGTGCCCTTTTTATGGGAGCGGTGGTGTAAAAGAGCTTAAAGCACATAACTCCCTCCGGTATATTTTAACAGTTTCACTCGATACATTACCGGAAATAGTTTTATGTAAACTGATTTACCTTTCATTTGCTGGTCTAAGGGTACGATGCAGATGTCAGTAGTGGCGCGTGAATGTTATTAGGTTTGTTTTAAACGGCTCGGTCCGAACGGTATATAACTCCCGCCACATCGCTGGCAAGCCGCGGCCCTGGAGGAAGGATAATTAATCCTTCGCTCAAGTTTGCGACTTGGTCGTATGATGTGTCACGTTGCAGCGGCCCCGAAATGAGTATGACTAGTGTCGTAGAGCAATGCTCGCTGCGGTCGTTTGAACTATATTTTAGCGTATAGGTGACGCAGAGTAAAGCGGCCAGAACGGAGGGATTTATGTGCCTTTAAAAAACGCAAAAAAAGACAATAACTGCTACGAAAGTGGTGCAAAGAGGCGCAAAAATGGTTAAAATCCAACAAAAAGGGGGGTAAAAAGAGGTTAAAGCACCAAAAAAAAAAGTTCCCCAGAAAAAAGTAAGTTTGCTCCTGCCTTCTCGGGGGGGGGGGGGGCGCGCCTGTGCACGTCCCTGGCAGCATCTATAGCCATTCACCGCTATCTACTTTCTAGTTATGTCTGGTCCTTACTTTCAAAAGGCGAAGGAACACACAAATAAATTAATTTCTTTTTATGAAACAAACAAGCCGCGAGTGATTTAACACAAGCAGCTATGTTGAGTGGCAAATAATCTTATAGTTTCCAGCCTGGTATACGAACTTTCGTAACTTTGTGTGTGGCTAAAACACTATCGTCTTTATTAAACAAAAATTGTATTTCAATGTTTTGCAAATTGTGCGATGTTCTCCTAGCAAGTTTGAACACTTGAATTGAACCATCGTTGTACGAGAAGTTGTTTACTTCGCGTGTGGGCTTCGGTCGCAAAATGGAAAAAATTCTACATTTTGTGTGAATGAGCACGTAATTTGGTGAGAATACATATGAATGGTACCTGGTAACAAACGGCTATGATAGCAAGTTCAAAACCCTCCGCTCCAGAAATGGTGCATAAATTGTTCAATTTCTGTAAAAAGCATTAAAGTTGGTATGGATACATATGAGTAGTAACTGGCAACAAACAGCTATAATATAGCCTGTTCAAAACCGACCTGAGGTGCGGTAGGGGGTACCTAAACCCCATCCCCCCAAAAAAAATTTGCAGAAAATGTTGTATAATTTGTTTAGTATGTGTAAAAGAATGAAAGTTGGTATGGACGCAAATGAAGAGTAATTAAAAACAAATAACTATGATAGCAAGTTCAAAATCCCTGTAAGAGGGAGCCTGAGGGGTGTCCATACCCTCTTCCCCCTAAAATGGTGTATAAATTGACCAATTTGTGTAATAGCATTGAAGTTTGTATAGGGATGCAAATGAAGGGTAACTGGAAACAAATAACTATGATAGCAAGTTCAAAATCCCCCTAAGAGGGCGCGGGGGCAGCTTAACAACCCCCTCCCCCCCCCCAAAAAAAATGGCATAAAGTGGTATTTCAGTTCTTCAATTTGTGCAAATTAATGAAAGTTGGTTGGATGCAAAATGAAGTGTAACTGGAAACAAAGAGCTATGGTAGCGAGTTCAAGTTGTGCAGTTGTACTGGATTGAATACGATAAACAGTAAAAAAGTTTTTTTTTATATATATTTTTAATTAACAATGTGACGTCAGTGTTAGTTAGCTAATGTCAATAATAATAATTGGCCTATATGGAAATAACACCATCCAACGAGGATTGAACCCAGTATCTTACGCATGCGTGGAGCACACAGGACTGTGTAACGTTCATATAGATGGAAGGGTTCTTTGGAAAACGTTTTCTATACTCTTGAAAGAAAAGGATATTGTTGGATAAGAGTAAAAGCTGTGTTTATTTAAAAGAGTGGGCTTTGAAAAACAGATTTTTAATAATGCAGTGGACATCGTTGTGTCAGATTGCTCTAATCAAACAAACGTCCTCCGTTCTGTAATGCACAGCGCCATTACCCTTGACCAGGGCCGACGGAAGCGGTACGGCTGGTGCGGCCACAGCCGTACCAGTTTTAGGCACATAATTAAACAAAAAATACCAGCATAAACGCATGCTGATCATTCATAATCATTCGCTCCGTTCCGACCCTTGTCATCCCACTGTGCAAAGTGCGGGGCGTCGGACGAACGTCTAACTGGAAAATCGTCTAATGGAATAATTGTCTAAAATCTGCCTAAATAAAAAATCTGGAAAAGCATCTAAACGGAATATCGTATAATGGATAATTGTATAATGGATAAACGTCTAACTGGATTAACGTCTAACTGTGGTTTCTGATGTTATATGTGTAGCCGCAGCGAGCGCGAGGCAGGGATATTAGACCATTTTCCATTATACGAATTTCCAGTTAGACGCTTTTCCATTATACGAATTTCCTGTTAGATGATATTCCGTTATACTGTTTTCCGTTATACTTTCTTCCAATTATGCGATTTTCCAGTTAGACGATTATCCCTCGCCCCCAAAGTGCAATAGCAAGTTCCTCACGCACAATCGGGGTCGTTAAGCTGCCCTGCCTGACAAATCAACCTTTTCCCCCTAGCAGTGAGTGGACCGTGCCCACTTCGGGGAGTGCTGGCTGATATTTATACGTTGCTGAAACTCGAGTTGTGAGCGAGTAAAACACTCTTTGGCGGCGGCGCTGACAAAGATCAGCGTAAACACATGCAAAGGGCAGTGGTGACTTTCACAAATTTTAGGCAGTAGCGGTAGTTTTTTTTAATTCTTCCTTGTTGCAAGCCATCAGATGGATGCACAAGGAAACAACAGATAATGGGTGGCGGAAAATATTTGTCCAGCATGCTGAACATAGGTCAGCAAGTTTTGGGAAGCTTTTATCTGGAGACAGTAAATGATGGGATAGCAAGCTGTAAGCTGCAACATGTTTAATTTAAGTAAATGTAAACAAATAATGTTTAGTTTAGGTATCGCTTTGGAGTCAGCCCCCCCCCCCCCCCCAGGTATTAAAGCCTCACAACAGCCGTACCACTTATTATTTGCTTCCGTCTGGCCTGCCCTTGATTCTTCTAAATCAAAAAACGCATGCTCTAAATACGCTCAAACGTATCACAAAAATTAAGCCGCAGGTTTCAAAACCTGTAGTGGTTCACACTACGTTTGTTTGGCTTTATCAAGTACTAGGCTAGTTAACAACTGCAAACGAGAGCGCTACCCATCCGTCATTAAACGTCGTCCACCCTCGGCCTACTGAGATAACACGTAACTTTTTGAGTTTTAGCGCAGCAATTCCCACACATGCGTTACGAATTGGTGACATGCTTTAGGCTTAAAAGAAACTTTAAATTCTAATCTGAAATAGTAAAATTGTACATAAAATGCTTTGCAATGCTAAAAATTATTTGTCTATGTACATTTGGAGGTGACGTTGAGAAAAACCAAGACAGTTTTAAATAAATTCGTTTAAAGGTACGTTTCTGGTTTTCAGACGAAACCAAGTCTTCGTTTTCTGGGTGAACTGTTTGAACCTGATACCACCATTTAAAACCAGATTCAACGTATGTTATAGAAATGCACAGTCAACAGTTTACCTGCGGTTCATGTCATGCGGTTCATTTCGTGTATCGTGATTATTCAGCAATAGTTTACATTCGTTTGAGTCCATTCTGTATATCAGTATTAAGAAATCTACTGATTTTGAGTGGTAATTACTAGTGCAGGTGTGTTGGACTGCAATATTCCACCTAGGAACAGCTTGCTGCCGAAAATAGGTTACAAAATGAATGCATTGTGCCCCACGTAATGTTGTTTGCCCCAAAATGGCGTAGTGTGCTTCATCGGAGCCAAGATTATTGAAATAAATCCAAATGAAGCGTAAGGCTTTGTTTATGGACCGCGCGCAACGCCTAGAGAGGAAGCGTGGCACGGCGTTTGAAAGGAATTTTACTACTTATCCGCGTCCGCTTATTTGTTTACGTCAAAAGCTCACGCGGGAAGGCACGAGCGAATCGTTCATCCCGCGCGCGGTCCCCCGATCTGTTTGAGTTAGAAAAAAGCCGCGCACCGCGTACGCGGGCCGCGGGAGCCAGGTCTGTTGAGTTGCACTCTGGGATAGGAAAATGGCGGACCACGTGTTGCCGCTTACGAGTGGCCACTTCGCTGGTTTCCGTGATGCAAAAGCTTGCCCATAATTTAATAATTGGCACGTATTTGTTCTAATACAACAACCGCCAAGCTTCTCGTGCTGTTATATTGTGTGGCTTACGCCACATTGTACTGATTCGCATACCGTCGTATATTGTCGAGTGAACCTCGCGTTTCTCTTTAAGCTTCCGCTCAAAACGGCCATAAACATAAGGCTTTGTTTATGGACCGCGCGCAACGCCTAGAGAGGACGCGTGGCGCGGCGTTTGAAAGGAATTTTGCTACTTCTCCGCGTCCGCTTATTTGTTTACGTCAAAAGCTCACGCGGGAAGGCACGAGCGAATCGTTCATCCCGCGCGCGGACCCCCGATCTGTTTGAGTTAGGCTGCGTTCATGGAGAAAACCCAACGACTAAGCGGACGCCGAAAG
>JAHWFP010037543.1:0-17214 GCA_023313725.1 Lithobius niger
CAAATACATTCGCACAATCACAGCAAAACATAAAAACCACACAGTTTTTTTTTGCGGAGCGTTTTAAGGTAACATAACATTTAAAAAGCAAACAGAATAATAATGAACAAAACTCAATTAACAAATTTTCTATCACCAAGGAATGCTCATTAGTTTTATTTGACCCGAATTATAAATTACAATATGATCTTTTCTAACCTTGTGCTGTATTTAGATACCACATTAAATGAAGCATCATACTCTTATATAAGTTAGCTAATGAAAGTCAAAGCCACAACATGCTTCAATGCTATTTCTTTTTCCTTGATTCAGGCACCTTTGGTGTTTCTGTCTTCAAATTTGGGACGTTAGGATCGTTTTTGTCCTTAAATCCACGACCTTAAAGAATCTATAAATACGGACCTTCGAAATTTTTGGAGGGAGAGGGGTTGCAGACCCACTGACTCCACCCCTTGGCTATACTGGCCTACCATATTTAGAGCCTAATCTGATCGTAAAAAATTCAATAATGTTGATCTATTTTTGGTTTACGAAAAGGGTTTTACACAAACACTGAAGCATCAATATGGTCAACCCCTCTGGCAGCAACGTCCAAACTGTTCGTTCCTTGCTAGAAAGGTTTCCGAGAGACGATAATTCGTTTGTCAGGGTGTAGCACTGCAATCGCAATATTGGCGAGTAACGTTCATAAAGCAGTTAACAGCTGATCAATTTCCCTTGGTCATTAGCGACTGTTGCGCGAAATTGGTGAAGGTTACGACACAGGACAGTATTCCTTGAAAATTCGTTCGTAAACCGGACACATTCATCTGCGAACGTGTACGATTTTGAATTCTTTCTATAAACACCTGCTAAGGACGAGTGTGTGACTGTTTTCTTTTTAAAACTAAACATACCTGGGTTGATTTGATGTCAAGATCAAAACTCTCACTTGGACCATTCAAGTTTTGTAAAAGAACTTCGTAGTTGGAAAATGGGAGAATGTCTACAGGGTAGATGGAAAGCTATAGAAAGGCAACACGAAATACGTTGAAGCTGAAAATTGCGATTAATTTACATGACCATTAGGACAACATGGAAAATAAAACTGAATTTGTGCTCAGAGAGAGATCGAAATTTAAATAGTGTCAAGCCATAAGCATTAGTGAAAAAACCTCAAATTCACAAACTTATGAAATTCAACAGTCAGTGTTTCGCTCGTAACTGCGAACTTTTTCAAGAGGACAAAATATTGTTGAATTATGCAATATTCAAGTTGCTAGCTTGAGCCGTTTTATATTGTACACCGGAAATGAAATAGTTCCAAAAATACACATTAGAGCAAAAAAAATTTTCACAGATACAATCAACCGAAAATTTCGTATTGAGTTAAATAAAGTTGGTAATGCCAGAGCTTGCTTGGTCTTTGTGTTTTATGTTATTAGAAAAATAAAATTATTTTTTTAATTACTTATGGCGTATGCTTTTATTATTATTATTATTATTACTTTCACGTGGTGTCGTGTGAACATCGAGTTGGAACATCCGTATTATGTGATCATGGTAACACATAATTTATAACAAATAACTGCACGAATTCATGAACAGCATGTAGCATTAGTACTTCTCGACCTTTAGATGTGAATAGGCGCACTATTAGTTTAGAATCAAAAGTCTACGTACAGGCAAGATGGCGGTAGGAATTGTTACCAGAATTGTTGCCCCACCTACGTCATAAAAGAAGTAAAACAGATTTTAAAACTTAGCGTTATCAATACGTCTTTTCAGTCTGAAGTATGTTTTATTTTCTGTACCTAATGTACTAATTGTGTCTAGGTACATTTTACTGTCGGGTGAGGAGGTATCCCACAATTGAAACTTAATCCACCTCTATTTAAGCCTTAAGAGTGTTTGCCTGTCCGATTCGCATCAAAGGGGATGTTACATGTCTCGAGCAGTAGCGAATATAACACCATGGCCGATAAATGACAATGTAGCCCAACAATTCGCAGACTACTTTATTTTAAAATTAATGCATAAAACAGTTGAATATTGAACAATATACAGTTTAAATAACTGATGTTAGTTTTGACCTTACAGTAAAAAGTCTTTACTAATAATGAGAATCTTCTAAAGACAAGGAAAAGGGGCCATAAACTAGATTTTCAGCTTTTCATCTTGTAATTGCTAAGAAAAAAATGGATATTAATCTGGGCCAAAAAATGTGATGTATCTTTTAAAAAAAAACTTGTTAAGGATCCCACGATGCTTTTGGGCCATTTGTCGTGTTATCAAACGCTGAGATCTTTCGACTAAGACTTCGAATAGATCATGGCTTCAAATGGCAAAGAACTTGACTGGAATCCTTATCAAGTTTTGTTCGCTCTATCCTTTGTGGCAAATGTTTTTTAACAACTTAGTCTTAATTGCAATAAAACCTAATTTTGGATTGGAAGTAAAAGAAACGAAGTTCGATTGCCAAAGGTTACTGGCAAAGTTCAACATTAAATACGGGTTAGGATACGACGACCACACATCCTCCTATGAACTTTTCCAAGGATAAAAGCTGCAATAAGCCACCACTTTATTTTTATTAACCAAGAAATTTTGTACATAAAATGTCCTTTAACAATATCTAGTCATGTGACTGCAGACAAATGATATATGGTTGGCAGCATGAATATTTCAGTGATGAATTCTTGTGTAACTGTTTTGACAAACAGTAAGGTGGTAAGGTGTTGGTTTATTGCATATTTAATGCACGGTGGTGACGTCACGCCAACACATCCCAATGCTGAAAGTGTAGCCGTTAAATACGGTTAATCTGAAAACCCACACACGTGACCGTGGGTTAATTTTGATAACCCACACTTTTTCTGATAACCTAACACTTTTTCCACGCTCTACACAACCACAACATGTGACATATAATGACCGACTTTGCAAAACCACCGTACATAACACAAATTCAACCAGCAAACCCCATTGCAACCAACATAAATAGGCACATTTGCAACCTGCAACATTTATCGGACTAACACGAAAAAAAAACCTCAGGTAGGCTACTATGCTACGCCCCACCCATGCAGCAATAGTCCGACCCGCAACCGGCAACCTTTCGTTCCGACGGTACGAAAACTACGCCTACAAACCTACGAGACTCAAGCGAATAGCGCATTTTATATGCTGTATCTTATTTAAACTAATAAAGTAGAAAAAATACGGTTTTACCTTAAACACAAATGTCGGTGACTGGGACTGGATATAGGGACGTCCTCGCGTACGTGAGACTTTCGCAGACAGGAAGTTTAAACCGGAAGTTTGAGTTCAGGAATTTACGTCATGATTCACAAATAAAATTGTCAAATAATTTTTTTTTAATCTCAAATAACTAGATATGTTGGCTCAACGTCACACCTTAGCATTAAAATACATATCCGTGAGTCTTAGTCGATTTAACGGTTATAATTGCTCTTGAGCTCGAACGGCTAGTTCACTATCTCGGGGCTGGAGGAAAAAACACGTGGGCTTGGCCCACTCGTGTTTCCCTCCACCCCCTCGATAGTGGACTAGCCGTTTCTCACTCGCGAAGCAATTATAACCGTTAATTCGACTAAGACTCACGGATATCTCTTACTTAACCTTTGGAAAACACCTAAAGGGCAGGGATACTGGTTATATTAAAACACGACTTAATGTTGGTCGTGGATTGAACGCTGTTTATTTTATTTTTAATCCTTCTATACAACTCAATATTCAAAAACTTCGGCTTTTAAAATCAACTTCTG
Organism: Lithobius niger; assembly: GCA_023313725.1. Taxonomy (NCBI): domain Eukaryota; kingdom Metazoa; phylum Arthropoda; class Chilopoda; order Lithobiomorpha; family Lithobiidae; genus Lithobius; species Lithobius niger. The sequence goes on from JAHWFP010037543.1 coordinate 3,768, forward strand.
CTTTCTTTAATGTTAACTATGCAATCAGTATACAAATTGGTAACTTGAATTGTTACACACCAGATGGAATCCAGTTTGGTATATTCGGTCAATGCGTACAATTGCTTGGATAAATCGTCGGATAACCATTCGGATTCCTATTATTAATGTAATCTTTCAATATTCTACAAGTATAATTAATGCTGTACTCACCAAATATCGGTCTTTTACCCTTAGGGGTTTGTACTTAGTTATACCTTGATACATTGTAGCCTTGCCATCAAATCGAATTTCTTTTTTTACTAAAACGAAAGGTCCGGAAATACCAATTTAGTACTTAAGAGACCGTGTAATATTTTCAACAATGTTTTCCTTAACTTACTTGGTGTAAAGGTGATACAGTTTCCAAGAATTGTTTGCACTTGTGTCAAATTTGCTACTTCGGGAGTGTAAACTAATTCCCCAACAAGCTGAAAATTAAATAAAACTAATTAATTTTTCAAGAGCAAACCAAAGAAGGAAACGAGGAAAGAAAATGAAATTGTGCCTCTTTTGGTAATTCGTTCTCAACTTATTAGTTACCGCATTAGCAAGATACGCCAAAGGTACAATATGTTATTTATTCCATTTTGTCTGAAAAAGACTTGAACTCACGTCAATTTAAGGGTCAATGCACTTTGCTTAAATGCGTGGACTCACCTCAGACCTTTTGCAAGTAGTTTACCTCGACCACCTTATCATGCCGTTATAAGAAGTCAGAGTGTTTAATAAACTACCGTGTATTCACCTAACATTGATTTTCTACTTAGCTGAAGCTCCTACTCAGCCGTGACTGGTTGGAATTAGCGTGCAGAAATGTCATGAATTTAGGGTGGCAGCCTGTTACTTCCTTAAACCTAGCCGAAAGTCCAAGATCATTAACTGGAGTCATTAAAAAAGAGTGGGTACTTGGTTTATGGGGCTTAGATAAGCACGGAGACTTACATCGACTTAGCAGGAGGTACGCATTATCATTCTCACTCTTGCATTCACTTCTTTCCCAAAGCAACTTGAGTTCAACTCATCTTGAGTTAAAGTGACATAAGAAAAGTCCGTGTATCCTCCAGGATAATTTCCTCCAACTTTTCCAGGTAGGGCAGGGTGTGAAACCATCCCGCTTCAACAGAAGCTATGAGAACTATTCTGTAATATTCTAGATATTTCTCGGCCCCGTGATCTTTTTCGATGATGCCATCATCGGAAGTTCCTGGTTGAATCCTAAGTTCTCCTCGATTATTTTGCTATCTTCTAAAAAGTCTAGGTAACATTCGGAATAAAGCTAGTTCCCTTGTCCAAGCAGTATATTACTTCAAATGATAATACATAATTAACAAAAATGAGTTCGTAAAAATTACACACAAACCAAATCGACGACATATAGAATTTGTGTCTCAGTCCCCTTACGCGTTGTATTATTGCTAAGGAGAATAAAGTTCAATGTTTATACAGTAGCAAGAGGACAGAGAAGCGCCTTTGGTTCATTGACCCACTCCAAATACGCAGTGTCGAGCTAGTTTTTAAAAATATTTGGATTGGTCGCAGAGACGATGTTCTCTGGCAACTTGCGGAATCCATTCACTACACGACGTGTGAATATACAATAGACAATATACAATATACAATACAACTTGACAATAGTTAGGCAGTGACTTCTTGTCGACACCATCCATTAAGCCTAAATTCCCCCCTCGGCTGGTTTTGATGCAAAGTCGAGGTCTAGCCGTTGTCAATCTTGTACAGATTATGAAGAATCTTATGTTCCTCGACGAAGTCTCCTCTGCATTTTCTCCGTTCAAAAGCAGACAAGTGCAGTAACCTAAGTCTCTCGTGGTAAGAAAGGCTCCGAGATTAACTTTGATCTGTTGCAGTGATATAAATAGTGTTCTGGCTTCAGGAGCTAACTTGGCCGAACGGTAGCATCATGTGTTACATTTGTTGTAAAGTGCAGGTCATTACGGGAAGCCTTGAAGAAGGCTTATTCAACCATTCCGTTTAATAAAAGGGTTCAACTTTCGTTCTAACCAAACTCCGTAGTCCTGGATTGGTGCGTGAAGGGACGACCCCTTCCCCCATTTTTTACCCCTTTTTATGCCAATCCCTCAAGTAAAATTACTGGTACTTTAGCTTCGGATCAAAAATTAATTTTTGAACCCTTCTATTTCTATAAATAATCTGCTTTGTGAGCTATAAGTGCGTACACCACTCTAACGAAAAAGGAAAAAAAAAACGGTTGGAATTAATTGTACCACGTTTTCCGAAACTGTACGCTAAATCATTTTTAAATCATGGTTGAACATATTTAATACTAAAAAGTATTATTAGGGTGACGTCACTATGGAATTCCAGAAAACTTTCCAAAAACTGAATTTACTAATGGAACAATTCAATTAATAAACTGTACTATGATATTTCTAGTTTATGATTTTCGCTGTTTGGTTATTTTTTATCTTTCCTTTATCCAATTCAACTCAATTGTATATTGTTTGTTTTTCACTGATGCCAGAAGTAGTCGAAGCAACAAAGTGGCAATTGTGGCATCCTGCATTTGTTTTAAACTTTAAGATTTAACCGGAAACCGGTATCGCTACATGGTGGGCCCCAACAACTTATCAAATGTAATGTTTATTACCCTATAGAGGATCAGGGATATTATTTGTATGATTCCTGCAATCAGTCTTTGCAACAGTAAAAAATGTCGAATTTAACGTTAACAAATTACCGAATTTAACGAATTTAACAAATTACCCAGGGATGCAAGACATTTAGAGTAGGCTAATACAACCAACTTACATTGTTAATGTACATTTCCTGTGGGCCAAATTGTACCTTGGATGAGTTCCAGTAGTTATCGATAGGGTTTGAGAGCTCTTTTCTAAATCTGGTGACATCTTGAACAACACCAAGAGAAGCTGGGCATGCAGTGACTGCAGGCAGAGTTACCATTTTATTGCTAACTTGGTAAATATTTACGTAAGATGGATCTGATAAGTAGAGAATGATTCTTTCTTCGCACTGAAGAAGACATCCAGCTGATACAGTCAAAGATACGAAAAGCCATACAATTCTCTTCCAAAATGGAGCACCCTTCTGGAATACTTTGTCGAACCCAAAGAACGATACCGGATCGCTGTCATGATTTGGTGAAGACACTCCCACGAGGATAATTGTTCGAGGTTCAAAATTGGATTGTGTCATGACTTGCCCATCACGATAGTGGGGTTTTGAGAAAAATTTATCAAACAGGGTAAATAGGATTTCGAACAACTGCAAGGCGCACAATCCAGAAAACAATCCAAGACTTCCACCGAGGTCAGATATAAGATCGTAAATGGAGTACGATATATCTTCCATCACTCCTGTTACTATATTGTTTGTTACCTGTAATGTTACATCAATTGCTGAAGGCCGATTCAACGTAGGTGGAAGGGAATCAATTTTATATTTGATTTCTTTGCATGGTCTTGCACAAGCACAATCATCAGCATGAAAATGGTTCATTACTTCAGTTGTTGCATTCAGCATCATGGTTGTATCTCTGGCTGTGGCGCATTGAGGGTGTTCATGAACACTAATATATGGCAACCTGTAATTATGATAATTGCTTAGATTTGTCAGTCGTAATTAATTAACGTTGTTCAAAGACAATACGTACCAACATGGCGATGCAACTTTCTTAAATATTAATGTTTCAATGCAATGTTTTAAGCACTCAGAATTTTGAAGTTTATCTTGGCATGGAATAAGTTTCGTGTTTTTATGGTGCACCTGTAAAATAGTTTTGAATAAAAAATTGTGAGTTTTCACAATGACGGCTATTCTCTTTCCAGTTGTGCTAAATATGATGCTGAAACCATATTTAGCAAAACTGGAAAGGGAATAGCCTTCATTTTATTTTAATTACTCAGCAAAGGGGAGCGAGTAAAAACTTGAAAATGATAAGTTAAAAGACTTACACATGTAGCCATTTCAAAGTACAGGTTATCTCTAGCAGGGTACCACTGTTATTCTTAAAAGTCTATGCCAAACGCAGACCATTGCACTGAACTGAGGTTGGCACTAATGGCCTAGCCGTCGACTTGCCATAAAGCCTCAATGTCCAACAAAGGGGCTTTCGTGTGCTCCAAAGGCACGCAGGAAAATATTACAAAAATGTAAAAATGTTAGAAAGTAAATCTAAGCCCAATGGTAGGCCCACTGACCCTATTTCAAAAAGGCCAAAATAACGGATGAATAAGGCTGCTAAAAATTAATTAATTGGTTCTCAGGAGTGGTGCTAAAAAAATTGATGCGAGCAGGCGGTGTATTTTTTTACGTTTTGTTCGACATTTTTCAGATGCTGACGCTAGCTTTTTTTTTATAAAAAAAAATACTTGAGTAGCTTACATTTTGTTGTGGAGCACAATATGTTATTTTAATGCCATGTTCAGAGTGTAAATGTTGCACATATGTTAAAAGTCTTTCTTTAGATGCAAGTTTTTTTATTTGCGACATGACAGGGAATGGCCCTTAGGTTCGTTTCGAGGTAGTCATGTGCATGGCGTTAGGGACTAATTCGGTCATTGGCTCTAGTTATTACTTGGTGAAAGCACTGATGCGTCACAGTGAATTACTTTTTTTAGACAATGGTATAAAATACGTTTGATGAGCCAACCAAAAAAAACTATGCGTGCACTCCTGAGAACCACTAAATTAAGTTTTAGCAGCATATCAAAAGAAATACCAGACAAAGGAATATTAATATGTTACAAGAATACAATTAGTAATAACCATACTGTTAAGTAACTAGGCAAAGTCCCTGCCAGTAAGTGCCAGCTATGGCAGTGTGAGAAACCACCAGCATTCTTCAGTGGGGTTAATTCTTGTCTATTCTGTACGTTATCTCGACCCTCTCCATTTATCAGATGTTCCCGATTGGAATCTCTGGGTTTCACCACCTTACTAGACACCTTCCGCAGCAAAAACAAACCATGGTTAAATATTGGTTAAATATTGGTTAACCATTGGTTAAATATGGTTAAATATTGGTTAAATATTGGTTAACCAGTGGTTAAATATTGGGTAAATATTGGTTAACCATTGGTTAAATATTGGTTGCCTTGGTTAAACCATAGTTGATCCCGATTTGCCCTTGGTTAAACCTCGTTCAAAACCATGGTCACTGGTTACCATGGTAAAATAAAACTTGGCTAAGAATGGTTGGTTTCAATTTATCCTTGGTTTAACAATGGCAATCCATGATCATGAATAGTGGTTTAACCGTGGAAACTTTTGTCTGGTTTCTGGAATTTTTCTGTACTTGCTCATTCTAAACTTTAATCTAGTAAAGGTAAAAAGTTTAGCAACTGCACGACCAGATTACAAGTCTCCAAGAAATTTGTTCTAACAAATTATGTTTCACGTGTATAATGCATCAAACAAAACGGTAGCACAGAACAAACGGAGTGTCGAGGACCCTAATCCAAAACAAAAAAATAATATACAAGGAAATCCATGAGACATGTTAACTGATATAATGTGAAACTGCTGCAAATGAAATAATAAACTTGAAGCTTCATTTCCTCGTTTTCCAGTTCAAACATGTAAAAATCACAATAACGTCTGCACGTCACATCTTCAGTTTTACTGTCGCATGAAGACCACTAACAACCAAATTAATTAAACCCTCTTAGAGGTGACATGTTTTATTAAAAAATTTAAAATTTTAACAAGACCAGGTGGTAACCTTTGTGCTCCTCGTTAACTGACACTTTTCTAGGCTTATTGATTAAAACATACCTCTTCTGCATGCATTACCAGGCGACATGAGAGATATGCCTGCATTTTCCTGCTATGAGTTAAAAGCATATATGGTGCTACAGGAACTTCCTCCTCCGTGTAGAGGAACACCTGCAAATATTAATTCGAAATAAAAGATCCATGTAGGTTGTGGTTAACAGGAGAACGATCCCGTATGTCAGGAAATTCGTGCAGTAAAAAAAAAGTGAAATTTTCCGCAAATATTCACGCCATCCTCTGTGAACGCAGCTAAAATGAAATACAAAATAACAAATACCAAAAAATCCTGGATTTTGATACCATCAATTTATTATTTTCATTCATTATCTCATATTGGGCCGAATTCGTCCGTTCAGACATAGTAAAGCCAATCATGGCAGTACAGTGAAGACTCAGGTTATGGCAAATGCGATTGCTGTAAATTTTTTTTGTAAACTGGTCACCACCCCAACTTAGAGCGTGCCAGAATCGTTGTGACTGAAAAAAAATGCCATCCCTCATTAACATTAATCGTAAAAAATCTCTCAATATTTTCCCAGCTGAACTCTCAGGAATAAAATTACGGGAGATGGGGTTGTGCCTCCCACCCAATGTTTGACAGGCAGCAAATCAGTCAGCAAAATTAAATAATTTTTTCTGTTAGCTGGAAATTTATTAGTAGTGCCAAGATGAAAATAAAAATGAAAGTTAAATAATCCTATTGATGTAAAGAACTACATCTCTCTCGTTTGTGCTTTCAGTAAAACGCTCTTGCTGTCAAAAGAAAGCCAACTTGATGATGCTTCATTTCTAGCCGCCGTAAAACATGAGTTAGCGTGATGCTTTCCCGATGAAAGAAACGCCAGGTGCTGCTCAGTACTGTACGACGTGACAGCATAAGGGAATTACAAACGGACTAAAGGGACATGTTAGCTGCATTCACTGAGGCCTGTGTATACGTTTGCCGAAAATTTTACTTTTTTTTATTGAATGATCTGCATGGTTACAGTGACTATGGGTTTTTTTACCTATTAATTTTAACAGTAGCTTAAAATTAACAACACTTGCAACAATTTTGTTTAAAAGTGATATTTTTACTGTACATACCGAGTATTGGCCAAGTTCCCGATTGTTGCCAAACAGGTGTACACCAAGTACTTCTGGCTTTTGTCCCATTCCTAGTGCACGAGTTTTATGTGTACTCATTTTCACTGAAAAAGCAATATTCAGTTTTTTTAGAATTACTACATTGATTGTTATACCTGATCTCCCGGATCTGTTATTGTCATAAAATCAATGGTGTACTAGATCTGTTGTTTTCATAAAAACAAATTTTTTGGCAGAAAAATGTAATTAGTGGATATTTCTCATGGGGGTATATGTTAGAAGTGTGTTAACAGTCTATTAGGTGGTACCAGGTATGATCAGACCAATATTTGAACCTTTTTTTTTGGGGGGGGGGTGCCAAAAGAAGGGTGTCAAGCACCCCTCTATGCCACACTATGACATACGCCCTTAGCAAGAAGGCAAGTTCTACTAAGGCAAGTTCTGTCAATGGAAATCGGACTTTGTTAGGTTTTTCTGGGAATGCACATTATAGTTTTGATTCACTTCAACACTTCATTCAATGCAGTGAGGTCGCACATAACAGGTCCCTAATGCTTACCTCTTTTGTGAATGCTTAGCTTAGGTCCATTTTGATTTTATTTAATTTTGTTTTATTTTATTTAGGCGTAACGGATAGTCTACTTTGTTTGTTGCTTCGAATTCTTGTGTGATCTTCTTACCATTGATTCGGTGACTTTTTGCACTTGGTGAAGTTCTCCCTGAAATGATTTGCTACTCTCACTGATTTTGTGCTTTCATAATTATAAACATAGTAGAGTTGGTAGAAGCTTAATTTCAAAGCCAATCGTGTTTTTCTAACCTATGTACACGCATGGGTCAGTAACTTTTCATAGGTCTGTGCACTGGGACAAAAAAGGGACATCTTTGGCATACGTCTGGAATGAAATGCGTTAACGAATGGGTTAACTATACCGGTTACAACTTGTCCAAATATATGAAATAATTTGTACCTACGAAGCAGAGTTATGAGAACAGTACAAGTAAAGACCAAGGCGCCATTTAAATTTGATCGGGTCAACTTCTGTACCTAGCATATTTATATGGGATATGTTTATACAGGATATTCCTGCAGTCTCACATTCTCCAAAAGTTGTCCAATTAACAGCTTTACAACTGCTGCAGGAGGACAAATGAAAGTCCCATTCCTATAGCAAGAATGAAGTTCTTCACTAAAAGGTAGGTTTAATAATACTAATAACAATAATTTATTCGCTTAACTTACTGTGCTCGAAGTTTCAAGAAAACTTGTGTGAGCATCAAGCAGCTACAATTTTAGCAGTCAGTATCAAGAATAGTTTACAGTTGTAGTTAATACTTACAATAATGCAATATTTACAATATACAGTATTTACAGAAAAACAGACTTCATAATAATAATAATAATAATAATAATAATATTTTTTTAAGACCAGAGAGCAAAAACTGACTGGTATTTCTGTCTATCAGCAGGAGGTGACTGGCCGCACTGGTTTATATTCTGGGAATCCAGCGAGGTAGTGAGACAGGCTTACACTCGAGCAACTCAAAGGCTTAGGTATCTTCTGGAGGTAGGACTGCAGAGATACGTAAATTCGAAGTGGCCCGACCTCCAAAAGTGGGCCTTAATGGAGGCTGTTCATTGTTTCTACGATATTCTAGGATCACCCACTGTCAATGAGATCGATGTAGCCAGGCCCGAAGAAACACATATCGTCAACATGGGCTACCATCAACAGCAGCTCACGGTTAATAGTTGTAACGAAGACACAGAGGTTCCACTTGCTTTGCTGGAACCTGCATTCTGTACGATAGACTTAAGCTTCAGTTACCACTGGCGGCTGGCCTGTTTTAACCTATATAAGGCCTTGTTGAGCTTACAGACGAGAGGTTTTCCACCCTGGCAGTGAGCGTGTTCGATGCTTACGTGAAGTTAGTCTGAACAAATGGCTGTAGTGCGGAACGCGTATGGCATGTGGGCAGTGAGGACTGAAGGACACACTACTTTTCACTGATGACGAGACTTCACTGAAATCTAACTCTTGTCTCATGGAACAGCCATAAGCAACAAAGCAGGCCTTGAACAACATCCCCATCTCTAGTGTCGTTATGCGTGAAGATCCATTTGGAGTTCATCACACTGACCGCATCAGGGTGCCAATCGATGGCTTCCGAAACGTGTATATCTTCAAGAGCTTAAATTTCAGCTTTCAAACCCAGTTGCCAAAGGCATTTTGTCAGCATCCTTCCTTGTCTCTGTGTAACAGGTGGGCAGGGATGTTTGGATGGCCACAGAATTACACGAGGCCCAGATCTTCGTCATTGGGAAGGGTTTATAGGGGAGATGTACTGTCCTACCCCATCCAGGAAAACAACTGAAGAGCGAGGCAAGTTGACCACTCCCCCATCTCGTCATCTTTGAGAGAGGTTGGCAGCCTCGCACTGGAAAGTACAGTCTGATGATGACTCATTTCACTGGTTGAGTACTAGGTCACCCACGGCAGAAGGACAAAGGTCAATGCAGCAGGGCACAATGTTGACCACCACAACCATGACATGGATGTAACAAAGCTAAGCGGCCGTTGGAACCAAGGGCCCACTTAGTGTCAGTTACAGGATAGGAGGCCTCACAGTCCAGAGGTACCAGAGGAAATTCAGGATTGCATGCACACATGGGCATAGTGTGATCAGTTACAGGGATAGGTTTAGGTAGAAGTAAACCAGTTACAGAGATCAATGCGTATTCCTGTCATTAGGGTAGCTGTATCCATAATGCCACGTGCGCGTTCAATACCAATTTCCATTTCAACACTTTCACCTAAAACATCATACATTTCATCAATAATTATAGTGACATGAAATAAATGGTGATGATGATCATCATACATAACCAGGTTTCTTGGCTGAATATGGTGCCTTACATAAACACCTTGATCACTAACATTGCTATTTAAACCGCTATATAGGTGACGAAATGGCAACAGCAAATTTTTGATAGCTGAAGGCATCTGTACTAAATTGTTTTTAAATAACTGGATGGTGCAATGCTCTTCCCTGTCTATTGAAACTGATGAGACTCAGGTCACCAAGTAACACACCTGTAGCGGCAACGCAGGTAGAGGCAAGACTACACACACTCTAGGACCTTTTTAGCCCTATCCATCTGGTTGTAGCAGTGGCTGACGATCAAAACGGTTTCCCCAGAATCGTGAGTGAACACATGACTCCTTTTAGAGGAACCCTAGCAACCATCACGTTGGTCATACTTAGAATGCATACGGTGGGCTTTCATTTGGTGTTGTTGGTGAAAGTACGTCCGGCTGGTTAGGGTATAAAGCAGAGATATTGTGTTGCTGGCACAAGAATGCGACTTCATCGGTGTTAGTTGATTATTGGTTTCCAGCCGGTATTTGTTGAAGCCTTACAAACATTGCATTGATAGTCGTAGCTTAATGTGTTTGGTTATTGGCCGTATCTCAGGAAGAGAGAAGTAGCTTTCATTGTGAGAGGTTTCTTGCGGTATTGGATGCTGTGTTCAGATATGAGCTAGCCAAATGTCCGACACCAAAACAGGCCAAACAAGGCAGGCCACTAGAACGGTCAGAAGGATTGCCACTAGGATTGTCACATTCTCTGAAACTGTGATCCGAGCTTTTACAGTAAATGCAGATTGGCCCAGCGCATCATTGTAGACCAGCATTATTCCCCGAAGCCGTATTTTTTTCCAATATTCAGCAGCTTATGACAAAAATTCAGCTAATTTTAGACTAGCTGGAAATATATTCGACCAATTTTTTGCTGACATTATTTTCGGCTAAATTACAGCTTAAATGTGGCTGCTTCGGATGTTTTGCATTGTGTGTTAGGACATTATTATTGTGATCAAGGTTAATTAAATATATATATGTTCTTTTACATGCCTGTAATGAATTTTAAAAAGGAATATTTATTGGCTTAATGGAAACACTAAATCTAGCCTACTTTTCATCCTATTGTATGATAACCATGTTTCTTAAGATTTAATTTATCTGGGCTCATAGATGATCGTCTATCATGACTTACGCAGTTTTCATGCACGGATTTTACAATCCTGTCTTCGAACATAGATCAGTTTGCAATAAAAATTAAACCGAATCCGCAAACATGTTTCGTAAGGAGGATGGAAAGAGATACCAACGTACATGGCGGAAAATGCCTACAATTTGAATTGTTCACGTTATGGCCTGCATCCTGTTTCAAAGAGAAAGCCACCTAGGTGCATCAGCGTATTTCTTTTTCTTTTTCAGCAGCACGACAAGCAAACAAAATGTGTGGGCCTATGTCATGTGTCGTAACACGAGAGAGCGACTGAGGTGAAGCAATACGACGATCTACAGTTTTTTGCTGAATGTCAAAAAGTTTGCCGAGTGTATAAATTATAATGAAACAACATTGTTTTAACCCACAGCCACAGCATAGAAAATTAACAGCTGGTTACGGATGTTAACACCTTAAGCCGCATTATTTGGGGGGCCAGGCCAGCCTTCAGCCGTAACTTTTACAGCTGCTTTTTGGATTACTAAAAAAAAATTCTGCGGGGCGGCAAAAAGCGGCGGCTTGGGGGACTATCCACAGCATTACGACGTCCGGGACCGTGGTTGCTTTTGTCTTGGTTTGGTAGGAAGTGGTTGCACTATCTGGGCACAATGACAAAAAGAACCGACGCGTCTGTATGTTGAATAGTAAAAAAAGTCCTTGCTGTATGCCGGTCAGGAGGAGACCTCACCCATGGAGTAGTTGTGTGTTTGCATATTCATGGAAGCAAGGACTCTTAGAGGGGGTTCCCAGGCAACGAGCTTGAGTTTTGGTTTTGCTGTTACACGTCTGTTGGTATTGCAGTCCAAAACTGAGAGTGTCAAAAGTTCTGAGAGCCTAAAGTGCTATCAAGAGTCCTTCTAGACCGAAGAACGGTTTCGATTGTCATTGCCATTGTACTGTGTTGTAGGCAAGTAGGATACACATACAAGCCTGCACCTTGATCTCGTAAAAGAACCCACGTGTTCTGTGTTGGTCATCGTTATGTTTATATCGCAGAGGCAAAATATCAGGTTGAATGGGTATATTCTTACAAATTGGCGATAAATCTTTCTCAGATAACTCTTGCTTGCCTGACGTTATGGAATGTTATGGAGAGTTTCGGTGACATTGTCCTCATAAGCATTAATTTTATTCATTTCCAGTAAACTAGAAAAACCTTAGGACGTATTTTGCGTGAATAAGCCAATTTGTTCTAAGGTGTTGCTTGAAACAATGTGCAAAAATTGGTAATTATTTTTCACAATAGAAATGAACTTAACTGGGACTAATACTCAGATTTAGGTAAGCATATACTTAGATTAATACGATATCCAAACTTGTTTTATTTGCCAAACTCAAACCAAATTACATAACAATCTCAACACAAAATGTTCAGTAAATTATTGACTGCTATTAATTGATTAATTATTGACACAACCTACCTGGCACAAAGATAATACAAACTCCTTGAACTGCAGCCATGGAGGCATGTTGTAACTTCCAGGTTTCCTGAAGAATTTAAGAAGTAAAAGCACTGAATAAAAATAAATACGGCAGCAGACACTTGTGAGGGGATGTTCTTATATTACTACACACTTGGTGGAAAGGGAGAAGTGTTTTTAACGTTACGAATTGTTACAAGAGGAGAGTGGTAAAGTACGTATTATGCAGCTAATTGGTAATGGATATTATTTAATAAATAAACCAATGAAAACAACATACAAGCAGTGGTACTTTCGCGTGTTAACCACCACTAAGCACTACTAAGAAATTTTCCGAAGTTTGTCACCCTCTGTCCTGTCCTTACAGTTAGAGGGTCTGATGGGAGATTGCAGTGCCCTCCCGAATTGGAAACAAAACACATTTTAGATTAAATAGGACGAAAATCCAGCAGCCGTGTTAGTATGGTTCAACAGTAGGACCTCGGCCATTGGTTTCATAGGTCGTGGGTTCGATTCCGCGCTCAGGCAGTCTGACATAAAAGTCCAAAAGGCAACGTAAATAGGTTTGCAACTGTATTTACTTAACATTTTAGACTATTTTGGGAGCGTTTCTACAGTCTGGTGTTAGCCTAGGCAGGAAATTTGCAAGCAAGTGGGAAAAAGTGGCAGGAAGTTTGGAAGAAAGATAATGGAAAAAATGTACTTAGCATATTTGAAAAAAATTTGGAGCGGTCCCCTTCAATTTGCCTACGTAGGCAACTGCCTTGCTTGCCTTCCCGTAAAACAGACACTGTATACAACAGACTGGTTTTTTTTTCAAGTTTATTCACGTCTTGTTATTAATTTGCAAATTATTGTTTGTAATTTATTAATGATATGTAGAAAAGATCTGAATTTTCAACTTTTACTCCTTAACGGACTGGTCATTATTTATGGCCAGGGGAGGAGGGGAAGGAGGAAATGAAAATGTGACCACCAAATATAAAATACCCCCCTCCCCCCACTTCGAGACTTTGAAAAAATGTTGCCCCCCCCTTCAGACTCAAGGTCCAAAAAATAATGTGCCCCCCCCC
>JAHWFP010037543.1:17314-52486 GCA_023313725.1 Lithobius niger
AAAAAAAAAACAAATTCGCTTTTCGTATACCTATTGAAACTGTCTGCAGATGAAATCAAATAGGTCTTTGATTGTCAAGGTCAATGAGACGATTTCTAGGCCATCCATTGTAACGAGTGGTGTTCTGCAGGGATCTGTTATTGGCGCACTCCTTTTCTCCATTTACATCTCTGATCTCCAGGTTGACAGGGCCGAAATGCCGAAATTTGCCGACGATGCCAAATTGTATCGGTATTATCGACACTAGTGATCGTTTGCACCTATGTGAGGCAGCTAACTTAGTGTCTCACTGGTCGGCGGACTGGCAGCAACTGTTGACTGTTAGTAAATGTAGTGTCTTTCAAATCGGTTCCTCAAATCAAAAACTCGACTATTTCATCTCAGGAAATTACCTTGACCACACTATATGCATTAAGGACCTAGGCATCTGGTTTGATTTCAATCAAAAATGGTCCTCACATTGTTGCAATGCTGTTAAAGTGGTGAATCAGCGTGCTGGTATAGTTTGGCGATGTTTTGTTTCAGGCAACAGAATGACCTTGTTTGGCCATTTTGCGTTTTTGTGCGACCACTCTTGGAGCATGCATCAACTGGGTGACATGACCATGTTGAATCTGTGCAGCACTCCTTCACCAAGCACTTACCAGGTCTGGCACTCTTGATTTACAGTGAGTGGCTCCGAATCTTAGGGGTTGATTCTCTCGAGTTGCGTAGACTGAAGTGTGATTTGTCACTAAAATACTCTCTGTTGCATGACCTCTGCGACGTAAATTATGGTAGTTTTTTCTTGGTTCGCGAAGGGGGTTATACCAGGGGACATCCACTCAAGATGATTGTTCCAGGGTTTACATCTCACTGTCGTAAGTACTTTTTAAAGTACTTTTAAGTACTGTTATAAAAGTGTGGAATGCTCATCCTTCCGAGGTTGTTATGGCGGTGAGCGTGAAGGTGTTCAAGAGCAGACTGACTGACCAACGGAACTGCTTGTTAAGCACGTAAGACATTTTAAATTTTTATTGTTGGTGATCACTTCTGTTCTTGGGGCTGGTGTAAGTGGTCCTTGCTGGCCCTTCCATGTCCTGTTGCTGGTGCGTGGCAACAAATTAGATGATTCCTGTAGCCAAGAATAGTGCTGTAACCAAATTAAGTAAATAGCTCTCCACACCAACAGTTACCATTAATTGTAAGGAAACGTGTCTCGTTTTTAACGAAAAGACATGTTAGATTTAAAATGTTCTATAAAACATTTACACCTATCTCTTGTCGAGAGTCATGCAATTATGATGAACACACTGTTTGCTTGTAACAATGTGTATCCGTAACATACTCAGTACCTGAAATACAGAAGAAACCAAGAAACCAGGTGCAAGGCTTTTCTACAAAGTTCTTTGCTAAAACTAAACTTGCAGTAATGGTACTATTAGCTTCAAAACCTTGTAAACACTCACATTATTTGGGGCCCCCAGAAGCTGACGCGTTTTTTTTAGAAATTTTGACTACTGAAAAGTGCCATTTTTTGGGTCCAAGATGACTTTTTCATCCATTTGGTTAGTGCATTTTTTATCCCCTCCCCCCTCTAGACTTGACCCTAAAAGTTTATGACTCCCCCTCAAGAGGGTCCAACAACTTCATAACCCCCTAATTTCCTCTGTCCCCCTCCCTGGCGATAAATAATGACCGGCCCTAACTTCCTTGTGTAAGCATTTAAACTTTAACTGGAACTTGAACTTGTTCATCCAAAACATACTTCAGTTCATGCAGGAAGTAGAGGTAAAAGCTTACACGATAAAATATGCCTAAAAACAGAGCGCTACATTACCAGGTTGGGAAGAGGAAGGAGGCCTTGTCAAGTTTTATACTTTGTTACTAAGGGAGGAGGATAAAAAAAAGACAAATAGGTAGGAGGATGTAATTTATGAAATCTCCCTAACATGTCTATCTTGTCATCAGGCTTGTTCAACTACACACATAACTATAAGTACTTATCAAAAATTACGAGAAACGATTGTGGCAGTTAATATTTTCAAAATATATGAAACCTGCTACATGTCATACCTGCAAATGGAACCTGCCATTTTTTTAATTCACAAAGAGGATTGATGTAATATTGCTCATAAACAAATTTTGCTTTTTGAAAAAGTGCTTCGTTTTTTTTTTCGAATTCCTTTAGATTACGTATGCTGCATCGAAAATACATGCTATTTCCACCTATATCACTAAAAGTGGTAGAACCAAACAGGGAACCTGTTGTATAGTGCAAATGGAAACGGCAGGGTCTGGGCCACTAATGCTGATCCCACCTTGTTTACTTGTGGGCAAATGGGAAAGTTGGATAGAGTTCCGGTCTCATCAAGAACTTTCGGAGATCCATCCTGTCAAGTCCGCGTTTAAACCTCTGGGTGGATGTAGATAGAAACAGCTCAGAGGGAGGAGCATTCCATGGAGCAACAACTCGCACAGCAAAAAAGAAAGAGCGAGCAACCAAGCTTGTCAAAGGCTTCACAAGTTTGAGTGAATGGCCGCGAATTTGATCCACCATCGATAACTCGAAAAAAGTGACATCTACGGGCATAAACCCCCGAATAATACTAAGGTTAACACCAAATCGGACTTAAGCCGTCTCAGCTCGAGGGTATCCAGTTTCAGTACCTCCAAACGAGCCAGGTACGTCATGTTTTTAGACCCAACGACTGCATAAAGTGGTGCTGAATGGAATCAGTGTGGTCACTGTCCCCCAGGAGGCACGGAGACCACACCGAGCTGGCGTACTCCTGAATTGGTCTCACGTAAACCTTAAATGATGAGACGAGTAATTTGGCATCTTGTACCTAAACGAGAATATAGTATTGTGTTTTTTATTATTTTATTTTAGCGCATTTAGTTTGGTTGATTTTATAATTTTTTGGTTTCTTTAGTTACTGTATTTCATGACAGATTTTGAGAATTTTATATGCTTACTAACCTGCTTGTGTGTTTTAAGTAATTTTAGTTGATCTTTTGTGTATTTATATACTTTTATTTGTACGTTTGAAGTTTTAATCTTAAAAAGTTTATCACCTAAAGTACGAATTATTGGGACAAACTGCCTTCTTCTTTTCACTTTACTGTTAATGTCGTCACGGATACTTGTGTCCTGGGCAGGTCTCACCCTGGTGGTAAGACAGTAGTGCCCCTAATCTATCTTCCTGCCTTCTCTTTCCTATTCTAGGTCAGCTACAATGTTTAAATGTCCACACCTTCCCCCCTCAGCTTTTATTTGAAAGTGCATTTAAGAACTGGCTGACAATAAGCTTACCTTGACTGCAGACTTTTATATTATACAATATTAACAATATTAAGTTTTACAATTATTTTCATCTCCATTGTCACAAATTTTATTTGAATTGGTAACTTATGATGTAATAGATAAAATTAACAACTTGGGTTTTGGGTTATTGTTGTTATGAACCTACCAGGCATGCAGTATAAGTTGCTAATGCATTAGTAAATTTTTTAGAAAAGAACGGTTTGGATATTAATGTAGCAACAACAAACGGCAATGGAAATTAAAGAAGAATGAAAATGAAGGAGATTAGTGTTAGATAAAGTAATATTAAATGGATTACGTTTAAATTATCACGGATTTGGCTAGATGTCAATTTTTAATGAGAAATAAAATTTAAATATATACTTAACCAAATTAAAACATTGGGTAACATGGTTTTATATCAGATTGGTATAGTGCACACAAGAAGAAGATAAATATTCTACTTTTTTTTAATTCTATGGGGCTGAAATGTGAATTGATTGTGGAAAAAATGGACGATGTGGCAAGATCAAACAATTAACTGATTAAATGAATGTTTGGTAAAAACAAGGTCAAAAAATTATGTGGCAAATGTAGAAGCGGGAATGCTGACCAGAGATTTAATGGTTCTGTGGAACAGAATAGTTATGTGGGAAACGTTCTGTAAAAGTAAAAAAAAATAAGTCATTGAAGAAGTGTTTTTGTAGAGAAAAATTGGAAATGGATCCTGGGAAAAGTATCACTGAAGGTTGAAGGAATATGGGAAAGAAAGCAAGACGGCAAAAAACGTTTTTAAAAGAAGGGTCCTTTTTGTACAAACAGAATCTGTAATTGCGGAACTTGATGTCAATATTATGGAAAATTCATTACGGGCAGAGAAAGAAATAGTAATAGATGCACTGCATTTGAATATACTACGTGTAAATAGAATTTCTTTATTTATTTTTATTTTTTTTTATTTTCTGTATTTAATGATAATGGCTAAAAGTTTATTTTCTGAGAAAGCTATCAAAAGGGAAATATTGTATTAGAAACCACTGATATCCTACCAACTTTAAAAGAGAACAACAAATGACAATAACCTGCGCAATATTAAAGCAAAAATAGCATTAGGGAAAAATTGGCGTGCATGATAGCAAATTACACTTATTTAGTTTGGATTTAAAATAAACGAAACATAGTTTGGATTTTGATTGAGGGTCCGTGACAACATTAGCTTCAACCGTCCACCAGTTAATTAGTCCCTATTTGCAAAAAAAAAGTATTTTCTGCAGTTTAAACTGAACGGTTTCTTTACCAATTTTAGGACGTGACCGTTGGTCTGGCATAACCAAAAACAAGATTGATGGATTATAATCCAAGTGACCATATACCAAACAATAAGCGTATGAAAGGGTCCGTTTTTACCCTGTGAAGTTACAATGAGTCAGTTTTCATTAATTTCAGTCTAGTCGTATATGGCAAATTTTGGTATCTGGGAAAAGTTTAGTAAAAAAAGAATGTCGCCTCGAAGCCAAGGGAACCAAACGGGGCTGGCGTATTCTAGAAGTGGACGTATATACACTTTCAAGGTCTGCAATGTCTCTTCGAAAAAAAGAGAACCACACGGGGCAGGCGTATTCTAGAAGTGGACGTATATACACTTTCAAGGCCCGCAACGTCTCCTCGAAGAAAAGGGAACCAAACAGGGCAGGCGTATTCTAGAAGTGGACGGACATTCACTTTCAAAGCCGACAATCAGGTTGGGATATCTCCAGAAGTTAAACATCGGCTGGTAAAAGTTGACTGTTGCATTGCTACGTTAATGACTGAATTACAGTTGTTAGTCTACGTTAGATTTGTACAAAGCCAGACACCTAAATCTACCAAACCTAATCCTTGACAACGGTTAAAGGTTGCAGTTCTGAACCCAATGTGTACCAATTTCATGATCTATTCCCGACATGCAACGATTTGCATTATTAGCTGATATCGGCAATTACTACTGATCTAACCAGTTCATCAAGTTCTCCTAAAATACCGTTGTGTTGCAGTTTGTTGTAATGTAGTACGTTTCTCGTGTTTACTGTCTGTTGCGTTATACTGTATTCAGATGTACGAGAATAAAGTAATTACTCAATGAATCTATTATCAACATTATCATTACTAGGAAACAGACTTTGGGCCTCTTGTAGGCGGAGCGAACGAATCTTCATTTGAGACTTATATTTAGTTTTTATTTTAATGACGTTACCACATTTGTAAAAAAATCTGGGTGCAATACTTAATGGGCTAAGTTGGGCTGTTTGCCTTTTGGTGTGACGTACTGCTGCTATGTGTCGGCCTTTTTCTTATTTTAGCCTTTTTTTAATATAGGATATGCTACGTGTCAAATTTACGTTAACAAGCTTTCGTTTGCTTCAGCATTTAGTTTTTGTTTAGTTATTAGCCTCTTTTCACAGCCAACAGTAAAGATGTGGGCCATCCCAGCGAGTAAAAATAAAACAGCACGTTTGACCACCGCTGTTTAAGCTGTTGTTGGCAATAGTTCTAACGTTGTTTACAGGAACTGCTGTGCAAAATGTAATCCGCATGTTAAAATATTAATAATAAGGCGTTTGATTTTGATTTAGATTTAGATTTATTGACCAAATAGTGGTCGCGTTAATAGGCGTTTAACTGCAAGCCTTACAATCATCAGTACGATAGTTTTTATCAATAGCCAGAAGATTCAAAAGGTTCACAATACCGCTTTGGTATAAGACTTGACACCGCCACCAACGAAAATGTTGAGCCACACACCTCTATCACACACTGCAACAGCGATCTCTATTATATAATGTAAACGAAATAACCATCACAATTTAGGTTAAAAATCTGTTAGCTTTTAGACCTAGTTTTAGGTTTTAGGCCTAATTTTTAGCGTGTAGGCCTAATATTACCCAAAATTTAATTTGCCGTGTTTTTTAAAGTTCACTTGACTACCATTAGCATGATGTATGCTTCGTCGGAATTCCTTAACTATTCAGGATTCCAAATTTACAATGGTGAGTGATAGAAATAAATACGAAAATCTTAAAATTTCTACCGTAATAATTGTTCGATTAACAGCAAATTTTGGCTCAGCAATACTAATTAGGGTATGAAACGTTGTACCAAATTTCATTCCAATCCGATCTTTCGTTTGGGCTCCACCAAGACTAAAAATGTGCAACCAACGAACGGACAAACATTTTGCAATTTATTGTCCGTTATAGGCTACGCTTCGCTCGCTTCGCTTGCTCGCTCCGCCAATTAAACATGATTCTAAATATTTTTGCTCTACTTGCGTAATTATGGTATCAATAGCTTACTCCAACTGTGCTCGATATCAAGTGATAGGTTATATGAAGGCTTGCAAGACTCCACACACGATATATATCCCATGTAGCCGTTCCATTTTCCAATGAACGTAAAATATCAGAGGTTGGCAAAAGTTGATTGAAAACATTTCTAATCCGATATGGGTGAAAAGCTGGCATTCCACCATCAGTTCTTTCAGGGCAAACAGCTATGTGAGGAAATGTTAAATTATTGTTCACTGAGTGAAACGTCTTCTCTCTCGTGGGCTCTGACTGGAAATAAACACCCCGTTCAATGCAAAGATAACCGCACACCAATACCACAACTCCTGATATAAAAATCCATATCAATCGCTTCGAAAATGGTTGGTCGTGCATAAAAGCTCTTTGAAATCCTGGTATCGATACTTCAAGAGTGGATTCTTTGCTATTGATGGCAGGTTTGCGAATGACTAATGCACGAGGACCTGTCTTCTTAGTCCTTTGGTCTTTAGATCGAGAAAAGTATAAACGAAGATGTGAACAACAAGTTGGCCCAAGTTCTAAAATGTGAAGTATGGACAACCCAAACCATAAACCTAGAGCTCCTCCCAGGTCAGAAACCAAGTTGAACACAGTATAAGCACTCTCTTCCTGGAGAATTGGGTACAGGCTATCAGGTAGAACAATTGTTACTGCGAACCTGTCGTGTGGTAAGGACTGAACATAGCCAGTCTTGTAGATGATCTCGTTACACTTTCGTGGGCATTCGCAAGTACTTTGATCCCACGTGTAAGTTGCGTGGATTGTGTCAGTGACCATACTGTGAATTGCCTCCCAGGTACTGCAGTAAGGCATTTCTTCTAAGTTGACATATGGCAGTCTGAAAATTAAATCATGAGAATAAGGAACATATTCCAACATTATGTACTTGAATTATTTTTATTTTTATTTTCCATTAACAAGAGTTTATAAAGAACTCTATTATGAAGGAGAATTGTTGAACATTATTCATGGTCCCTCCTAGTGTAGGGTAGCTTATGACGGGACAAATTGGACAAACTCGACGGAATTTTTTACTACAAAAACGCATCCACCTACGAAGACTTTAAAAAAGGGCTGACTTTATTATTCCTTAGTTATGAATCTGTAGATCTTCAAAGGTTGTTATGCTGCTTCCAATCTAGGCTCTAGCAGAATTTTCATTTTCAACATACTGGCTGATTTTTAAATCTACATTGAATAAAGTAATTCTTTAGTCCTTGTTCATAACGTACTCCAAAAATTGCAATTGCGTCTATGTAACTTACATTATAATTATTAACGTTACAAGTACAGACAGGAGTGGTAATATTATTCCATCTTCCATCGCTCGTTTTGGGTCGCGACTCCCTGCAGCCAGTTATTCGATTGTAACTACTTTTGCGGACTAACCTCTGTTAAAATTACGTCATATAGATTCTTAACAATGACTTGTGATAAATATTACTCGTGCTACTATGTGTGCAAGTAAACCCATCACTCCTTGAAACGACCTTGATGAGTGGAAGTCGTTTGTTTCTTATAAGCCTAAGCTACTGACACCATCTGATTACGTGGCGTTGACAACTTGAAAGCAGTAATGAAGAACTGGGCGAAGGAAGATTTTGGAGAGAAAAGAGAAAAAATGAGGAATATGATGTTAGAAAGACTTACGAATAAAATGTGATTTTTCAGAACTTTGTGCAGCATGAAATTTTAGGGTGTATGGTCATAATTATCTGAAACAGCCTTTGTACCAAGGTAATACTGGTAGCAAGGATTATTGTGACATTAGTAGATGTCCATATATTTATCATGATATAATTCAAGTTTATTTTAAATCGTCCACTTTGAAATGCAGTCACCACGTCGTCCTGCAGTGAGGTACAAAGGTGAGTAGTTTTTAATCATCGGCATAATTCGAATTACAAGAAGTAGATATTAAAAATCAAATGGCCAATCTGAACCCAAGGGAAATACAGGAATACAGGGAGCCGCTCACCCGACCAAAGGTGGGGGAAGTTCAAATGTGTAAGTTGTTTTTATTAATTTGATGCGATGAACATGGTCAAACGCTTTTCGATATCGAAGACAATCGTATAACACGGAATTCCGACAACAACAATTTCAGTGATGCCATTGTAGATGGTAAGTAAATTACTGAAACAAGTGTGCCCAGGTAGAAAGCCATGTTGAGAAATAGATCAATTGTTGAGTTCATATAACAGGCTTGTATATGAAATGGCCCGAAGTTCTGTAGAAACTTGTGTGTGCCAGATTACAACATAAAGAGTATATACAAGCACATGGTGGAAGGAAAATACAATAATAATATCATGTTTCAAGAGTGAGACAGTTTCGTAACAAGGTAGTAACTATAAACTGGTTAGTCGCTTAGCCGGCACACTAGCAACTGATTATGTCACGAAAAATGCGCAAATGAAAAAATAGAAATGATGACAATATCATCACGTGCAAAAGGTCAGCATGAACAAAGTGCTCAATAAACTTCGAAAGTTCAAAGAAAAATGATAGGACGGGACTTTTCAATATAATGTTGCTAACGTCTCTTTCGAATAAGAAATGATTTCGCATCTTTCCATTGTGTGGTAAGTGTAAAAGTGTGAATCAAGGTTCTGAAAATATGGATAGAAGAGAGGCAAGAGAAAAAAGACGGTTTTTGAAAATCACACGATAAGACGATCACGGCCCCATAAAGTGTCTCCCTTCACGAAGGAAAGCTCAGTTTCAACATCTTGAGCAGAGAAATTAATGTCTCCATCTTGGATAGTAGGAGAGGCAGCCAGAAAAACAATATTCTTCGTGATGTAGGCAGTAAAGACATTAAAGGGATGAACTAATATCCTCATTATCAAGAAGGACCATCCCGTCAGAATTCTTAATGCACTTGGTACCCGAAGATTTTTTTGTTTCGATTGACAAAGAAAAATAAAGTTAAGGTGGATTCTTTAATAATAATAATAATATATAATATAATAATAATTTTTTATTGCTCACTTGACTCGAAGTTGTTGTCAACTTGTATGAGTCAGCAATACAAAATACAAAATAGAAAATACAAAATACAAAATAAATATAAAATACACTTATTTACAACAATATACACAGAAAAAAAAAAAAGAAAAAAAAATATTTGCCAACTAATTACAAACATGTATCATTACACAAAGTTACAAGTTTCGCTACATGATCACCACTTCCATTATGAAACAGTATTTAATAGAAATTGAAATGTAATTGTTCACTTTATTTGTTGCCTAAAAGCCAGTCTTTTAATTTGGATTTTAGTTCACTTATGCTTTTACTATTTAAGATTTCTTTTGGTATGGTATTAAAGATATGTGGAATATAATATTTTTTGTTTCTCCGGCCATATTTATTGTTCCATTTTGGTATTTGAAATCTTTGTGAGTTTAATCTGAGTCTGCTTTGTTTTTCTATACTGTAGATCTTGTTTGTATTTATATAATAATTTTTTATTATTATCATATAATCTCTCAATTCTAATACTCTTTAGATTTTATTTTCCTTATATAATTCAGCTGTTGTTTTCTGCGGTTGTTCAAATAATATTTTCACAATTTTGTGAAAATAATAATAATAATAATAATAATAATAATAATAATAATAATAATAATAAATGCCATTTTCTACGATATAGGATGGCAGACGGAAGGGCTTAGAGCTGCTGATACCGGGCCGACTTTAAAGTAGAATAAGATGTTCTGGAAAGGAATGACCTCAAGTATTCCCCCACTAGTTCCCAGCAGAACCCTCGTTCCGTGCTCATAGCGTCCTCGAATGAAGGGCGTTCCAAATAGGGATAATGCGAACCATGGAAAAATTTTTGTGGTAGTCAAGGTGTGAACCAGGGACCACAAGCTTCCATGGGTGTCCCCTCGTGTTATGCACATTAGGAACCAAATCGAACAAAGGTAAATCTGTTTTGACCAATTTTCGAAGAATCCTTTATGTCAGTATTGGGTCGGTTTTCAATCAGCGTAATTCCAGCAGTTAAGAGGCATTCCATATGGTTTACATTCTGAAGTCCTGGGAGACTCTTCGTAAACCTTCTCTGTATCAACTCAATAGGTCAATGTCTTTTGCGAGATAAGGGGACCACACCGGGGTCGCAAATTCAAGGATTGGGAGGATAAACACCTTGAATGCCCAAATCTTAATTTGAAATTGGCCAAAAGTAAAACACCTGTTAATCCTGCCAGCCGACTAAACAAACCATTGAATAGTAGAACAAACCTTCGAATAATGAAATGATAAAAAATGGGATAACGTTGCCTTCAAGGAGGTAATCGGTCCATTGTGAAGAGTCAGACACTTTGATCGTGAAAGCGGAAGCTGCCACAAGTCAGACCATCTGCTGACCATGTTGATGACTTCAGCTAGTACTGGGGATGGTCCTAATGACGGGAGTTCCACACCCGATTTTTTCATCAGCGAATTTTTCAGCATAAAAGGACGCAATATTTAGGTGCAGGTCGTTTACGTAAGTTAGGAAAATAATGGGGTCCAGAACAGAGCCTTGGGGGACACCGCTCAGCACACTGACCCTGCTCGAAAGCTCATGTTCGACACACACCTGCGGTTAGCGGTTCTCAAGAAAGGCGGATAGCCAACTTAACAAATGTCTGTGAATGCCACAACCCGTGATCTTAGAAATAAGTTTCCGATGGATCACTGATTCAAAGGCTTTCATGAAGTAGACTATGTCGCTTTGTGCCCCTATATCCAGTGAGTCCGTCCATCTGTTCAAGATGGTCAGAAGTTGAAAAGTTACTAAAAATCCAAGACGGAAACCAAATTGGGATAGTAAAATGATGGAGAACTCCTCCAGAAACTTTAACAGTGAATCCCTGATGTAGGGATGACTGTCGCCTTCCTCCAGTGTTCGGGAAGCTTACCCTGTTCAAACAACATAGTAAAAAGGCGAGACAAAGGGCAGCTCACCTCCAGTGCAATCTGCTTGAGCAAGAAGGCTTACTTCCAAGTAAGGTTATTTTCCAAAAAATTACGGACCTGGCGCTTCTACTGGCATTTCAAAAAAAAAACATACACACGAAGAACTGCACACATGACGGGCAAAACAGTACCTTATATTTCGAAGCAATAAGTTGGCTTCATTTTTCGAAGGAGTCCTAACACAAAACCAGTGCTTCAATTCAGGGTGTCACCAGAAGTTATGGAGGATGAAAGGAAACGGAAGTGGATAGGTTGGGAAGAAGGACAGTCAACGAAGAGAAACGGAAAGTCGAAAGGAGGGTGGTGGGGAAATATGAAGCTCAGCCGGAAAGTGAACGCCTGTGTTAGGCAGGGAAAGTACGTGCCTTTAGTTTATGTTAGAGAATTATTATTTTTTTTCAGTAAAATTATTTTTTTAAAGAAAAACACCCAGGTCTTCAGAAGGGCTTGATTTGGGATTTGATGACTGTACGGGTGATATTGGAGAAGCAGGATAAAAATAGTTTTGAGGTACATTCTGCTGCAGTAGTCTGACTCAACGAAGAGAGGAGCGATATGGAAAGTGTCAATTTTATGTTTTTTTCCGGGGGTGAAAAAATAATATCGGAAATATGACGGGTGAGATGGTCCGTTTCCTACCCCATATAGATCTTGAGGTAATCAGCACAGGAGAGGGCATAGACAAACTGTGTGGAAAGCAGTCGGGCAACTCGTGGTTGTTTTTTGGTAAGAAGCTGATTAAGAGTAGGGGTGGAACTTGGGGAAAAAATAACGTTAAATTCGTGGAGGAACCGCTGGATGAGATTGCTAACCTCACCGAGGAAAGGGGCAAACACAGTAAAGGGTTTTGGTTGGTAATGGCGCGTAAGGGGAATGCAGGGACGGACCATCAGGGTGTTCAGCTGAACACGGGCCATGGCTTAGGAGATGCCCTGCACGAGCACTGCAGTGTACTGAATCAGAATACAGAATTGCAGATGAATTTAAACGAAAAAGCCACAAAACCACAAAAAGCCATTAAGCCATTAAGCCAATAGCCAACAATCACCACGAATTGTAGGAGTAGAGCCTTTGGGCTTGATTATTGCATAGGTCCTGAAGCTTCTATCCCACTTGGCCTTGCAACAGCGACTGACAGCTTCAGTTTGAGTGTTCTGAAATTTGCTTTACGGTAGGAGGAACATTTTGAAAAAAAAAACATATTTTTTCACATTTTTTATAATTGTTCTTCAATTGAATGGGGGCCGTGGGGGAGGGGAGGGACCTTTTGAGTAATTGGCACATGGGCCCGAAGCATACTTGTTCCACCACTGGGGGAATGGGCCCATTTAATGTTGCAGTACTTATCAAGAATGCTGGAGTGGGGTGCCCAGCTTGGAGGTATTTACTTTTAAGGTTATGAAGTATAATTGGTGCATCCCGATGAAATTAGGTGTTGCAAAAGATGCGTCGGGTTTCGCTATTCATTGAAGAGAGTTCGATGTGCACGGAAGTGTGGGCATTAAAGTGAATTTGTGTAAGTTTGACATAATGTTGAAAAGTAACAAGCCCATAATGAAAAGAAAGGTTAAGGTCGAGGTAAGACAACCGATTAGAGAGATGGTATTCAAAAGTAAATCGCAAACATGAGTGGAATGAGTTTTATACCTGAGTAATGTCATCAAGAATGGATGGGTGGATTTGGTTGTAATGGCGTCGACGTAACAGCTATAGATATAGATTTCAAACTGGGTATTGAGTGGTTGGTGTAGTATGTCGAGTGAAATGTCACAAAGGTAGGAGCTAAAAGTATTTCAACATTAATAGGGCTCAAGACCCCCACCAGTGCCCCTACCAACCAATTGAATTTTCCCCCTTTCCCTGGTGAAGTTAACAATCTTATCTACTGGTTCCTCCACGCAAGGCCGGATTAAGCCTCATAGAGGCCTGGTGCTTAAGATTTGTCGTGGCCCTCTCCCCCCACCTCAACTCAAAAAAGAGTTTCTTTTTTCTGAACAATATTTTTTTTTGTAAAAACAGTAAAAGTAAAAAAAAAATGTTCTTTTAAAATGGTACCTTATTTTATTTTATTTTTCCCGTGACCATGAGGGACCCTTGAGGCCCTTTTTCGGGCTGTGGCCGGTGCTTCATCACTCAAAACACCCCCCTTAACCCGGCCCTGAGTCCACGAATTTAACGCTCTTCTTTTCCCAATTTTCACGTCTACTATTAAACATCAGAGTCACCTGACCACTTCCCACACAGTTTTTCTACGCCCTCCCCTTCACTGACTACCCCTAGGTCCATATGGGACAGACGGGGTAGGGAAGGGACCATCTCATCCCTTCACATTTCCCATAATAATTGTTCAGCCCCCGACAGTGCACGTGTGCAACATTCCCCCTCTACAAACATAAAATTGACAATTTCCATTTCACTCCGATTTTTTATCAGCCACATTTCTACACCGGATTTAACCTAGAAACATTTATAATCCAGCTTCACCAAGACAACCTGTACAATCATCAAATCCCAATGAACCCATTTTTAAATCCTGGGTCCTTTTCTTCCAAAATAATTTTTTAGAATTCACTGAAATCCAAAAAGATTCTCAAACATAAACTAAAGGCACCTACTGTAATTCCTCGGTCTAGCACAAGAGTTCATATCTATGCTGAGCATTCATCCTTCCTCACCGCGCTCGTTTTACTCGTCACGTTTGTAATTCTTCGAGTGTAGGTTTTTTTTTTTCAAATTCAATGACGCGTATGTTTTACTCTCCGTGTTGCTACTGACAGCCCAATTCCAAGCGTGTTTAAAACAGAAAGATTGGCAAGGGTCGGAAAATTCCTGAAGCATTTATAAGCTGTCTTTGTAGCACATTTCTCAATAGCGTTCATAACAATTTATAAACTGATCACCCCTTAGCTTATAATTTAGATTAACACATGTAAAACGGAAATTTGAAAGCAACAAAGAAATCGCACACTAAGACCAAGCAGGAATTTGTTAATTTCCATTATTTATATCAGTAGTACATGACCAAATTCGAACTAAGAATTTTCGAATTGTACCCTCCTGTCTATGACGACTGTACCTTTCGCTCCAAGGCTGGAATATTTTTAGGGTCAGCAGACTATTATTGTGGAGTTAAGCAGCATTAATCTAGTCATATCGACCTAAGGAATTATTACAATAAATTCTCAATTTTTCTTTACGTACTTTTTTGCTCTATGTTGGGTTTATCCATAGTTATTAACGTTAGTAAGTGGATACCAAATCATTGGAAAATGCTGAATTGTATAAGGCCTAATTCATTTCCGTAAGGTCGTAGTGGCTATGCACTGTCACAGCCCAGCCTTCTGCCTGAAGAAGTTAATCGGATCGGAGAACACCCTGGAAATGTCCCTGCCACTCACTGTCGGAGATGGTAGTGTGAGAGACTAACATCCCCGTTAAGCACCAACGAGATTTTGATTTATTCTGGTTCTTATTTCGGCTCGCAGTGTTGATCGGAGGTTACCCTGTTTGAATCCCGGGATCCCCCCCTTTAATAAGCTTCTGCTTGGTCTAAAACTTCTTGTAACATTCCAGATTGAGCCAGTTAGTTTATACGATCATTGATTTGCTTCAGATGACATAATGTTGCAGGAAATTTATAAAAATATAATATTTATATATATATATATATAAATAAACTTGATACAATGCGTAGCACTGCAGCCTCTGGCCTTTTTGTATGTAAATTAACTGTTCTGGCGTCTTGTACTGATTGCCACAAGAATTTTTTTTCAGTGTGAATGGTCCCTGTCTGGAATTCAGTTAATAGGGAAACTGAAAATGCTAGTTCAATGCCATATTTTCGACGAATTTTTAGAAAGGAATCCCTCCATTGATTTTTCAGGCGCCTGCTGCCCTGATTTTATCCCTAATTTCATTTGGAATGGCATAAGAGGATCACCACACTGCATTCTCTTTCCTCCTTTGGTGGAGAAATTTATTTATTTTACATATTTTTATTTATTTTTTCTAATAGTTTTAAGATTGAATGACATGAAAGACAGGGCACGACTACTTATACTTATACTCTGACAAATCAAGCCTTTTAATTAGAAATCGTAGTAATACCTGCAAGACCTGGTGGAAGAATTTGAATACAAGTATTTCTGAAAGCAGTTATGTAAACAATTTGCTACTGTCGTATCTTCGGCACATGCAGCTCTTCTGATATTCCGAGAAATTACCTGAAATATTCGCACTGTTACTATGTATGTATTTGGGGATAATTGACACAAATTCACTGCTACCATACTAGAATTAAAAAATGTAAACAATTCACAAATATAGGGAGTTTTTTTTTTACAATTAAATTCTCATTAGTATTTGTGGAAGTTAATTACTCTAGCAGTGTTACGACAAAAAGAGTCAACGTACGTTCAGAATGCGTTTCATTTTAATATCAATGACAAGAGTGCCACAGTTACCGGGGAAAGGAGGGGGGTAAGGTAAACACAAATTTTGGGGGATTTAAAACGACATTTGAACTGACATACACAAAAGTGTAAAATTAAAGGTGAAAATTGGTCACTTTTAGGTGAACTTGTGGAAACAACAATAGACTGATACTGTGAGACTACACTGGTATAAACCAACGCCTGTAGTAGCTGTATTGCAGAGCCTTAATAGAAATACAGATCAAACGTGGTTAACACGATGAATGTAGTATGTACCAATATTCATTGTCTGAATATTTGAATAAATAAATGCCTGGTATTGCGTGATGAGGGTTATCTTGTTAACGTCAATGCAGTCCTTGTGAAGTTAGAGATTAATTAAATTTACAACAAAACACATTTCGAATGTTGCAATAATTATTTGCTAAGTTTTCAAACTCGGATGTAAGAAATCGATGATATAAAATTCTTACTGTAAGCTTTTTAAAAGTAAAACAGTGTACCAGCATTGATTGTGACAACATCAAAAGTACGGATCACTTGTTTGGTGTTAGTTTGGTTGACTGCTTTGCATCAGTCACCATTTGTTGTCGTTGTAGATTTTTTAATTTCATCAACTATTAATATTAATATCATAGTTATATAAAATATTCATGATAGAGGCCAATAAAACAGAGTAATATCAGTATAGCTCTCCTATAACAAAACTATGATTATAATAAAGTAAAGTTTACTTAACTCATACCCATAAATAACTACAACAAGTAATGTCCTCTTACTTGCGTCACTCCCACGGAAATTTCGTTCATCGATTGTGGACTAAACATCAGTCCACTAGTTCGGTAAAAGTACTTTTGTACAGGAAAATCTTCGGGTGAATGGAGAGATATCTGAAAAATTAAACCATAACTGATTTAAAACAATCTTCCAATAATAAACTTAACATTACCACATCTAATCCATGTTGTATGCTGACGATATTACCGATAATGCACATCCAACTTTAGTTTCAAAAACCAACTTCAATGAAGTTTGGGTACCTTTGAACTTTAGCTCCTGATCTAAAACATAAAAGAATGTACATTTTAAAACTAAGAATACTCTGCACTGTCGTCGTGAGCAGATGTGTGCATGTCGTTATTCTAAAAATTCACAAGAACAAATTTTAGTACATTAATACCTGAATGTTGCATTGCAACAGAGATCAATAATTGAATGTAATAAAAAAAATCCATGAAGAGCAATGGCGGAGGCATCAAGTGTACATGTAGTGTCGTTGCACCATAGTCCATGATCCGGGCAGGGGTGGAATCAATTTGATTGAAACTTACTAGCGTCTGGAGTTTGTATAGTTACTGATTTTACTTTGGACCTAATTAGCCCAACAACTTTAGTTAACAATTTGTTTTCTTAACTAAACATGTGGAAATAATTTTGGTGACCTATTCTCTTCCTATTTTGTAGTGGATCAGCAGGAAAAGCCATTAATTAATAAAGACATGTCCGTCATACCGGTAGGGCTACGACAGGTGTAGGTTTATTTATCTTCTAAATGTATATTATTTTTGGCACTCTATAAATAAGCAGAAATCGCTGTAAATTATATAAAAGAAAGAGTAAATCAAGCCAAACAGGTAAAATCACACACTAGAAATAACGCAGTACAGTAAGCCACCTATATGCAGTTTTTCGTTGGACTGGCATGACCCGGATTCGAACTGGCAACCCAATTCGTCCCCAGTTCACTGACTAGTGCATTTATCGCTATGGCTGTTCCTCCACTGGCATAAAGATGACTCACTGAAACCTGATATTACGGTCACAGGAGTGACCAGGGCTACATTTGACTAAGAATGCTAGCAGCCATAGACTATGCCCCGAGTGAATGGTTAAATCTTTTAGTGTCTATTGTAACTCTACATCCCCTCCTTATTAAAATAAACATCACAATGAAATGCACAATTTATAGAGATGGATGCATGTTTAAGATAGAAATATAATTTATTTTAATGCTACATTACATAACCTAACCTACACGTCACATCACACTTTGTTGCAATAGTAAGAGAGTGGGTATGGCGTGCTGTAGAACTAGGTCCACAAGAGCTTTCAAAGAGCTATCAGCACAACTTATCTAGACAGAAAAGGTATCGTTGGTGTTGAATTGCAAACAGTATGTTGCTTATTAGGTTGTAAATGCTCTCAACGATCCTTGCTGCTTTTGTTACGTGCATTAAAAATACACTACATGGAAGAGGGGGATTCAGGCCTATTGGCACGTCGACAACGAGGTCGTTAGCCCCAACCTCAGTCACAGTGCAGTAGACCAGGTTGTCACTGCACCACACATTACAGATATATTAAACAACCGCTAAATCTATATCTTATCATAGATCTGTACCTTCTACAAAAATTAAAAAATTCCGGACAGCAGGACAGACACATGGCCCAATTGACGTTCTATGTCTCGTGGAAAATGGAAACGGAGGTTAACACCATCAAGATGGTGACAATCAAGTCGCAAGTAATGGACTGTAAGTGCCGGCAATACCAATGACAGGGAAGAGAAACGTAGTGACAGTCTTCACCAAATTTAATAGTGACTGTATTTTATTTATAACAAGAGTGGTGGCGTTTCAATTGATATTTTATCCTTTCATTAACAGCCTACATTTATAACTGAGATAATGAAGCTGGAGGGAATTCTTCATTATTCTATTAGCTCCTTGGATTTGTTTGTCAGCAATTCGTTTGGGTTGTTCTTTGTTTGTTAACGCTGCTTTCATTCTAGGTTGTTCAAAAATTATCCATAGTATTTTTCATGTGTGTAAATTAAAAAGGATAAACTAAATGAAATAAACGCCCCTAAAGTGCTTACAAATAAAAAATGAACACGACTTTTCGATTCCCACATCAAAGCAGTTATCATTAACAATCAAATAAAATCTAAAAAGGAAGCTACATCGTTACATTTCTAAGATTGGCCCATAAACGGGCTGAAGTTTTCAAAATGACGGCTGGTGTTAGTTAGGTGTTTAACCGGCGTTTACTCTGTGTTTTATGACGGCCCCCGTGTGTAGGCAAAAATGTTGCGTTTTTAATAATTGTGCCAAGGATGCAAATTTATGGAGTCGATCCACAATCTCCATTCATTTTTAGACAACAAAGCATCCTATACTCCTCTCCCTTTCTCTCTTTTTCAACTAATAATAAAACGAAGTTGAATGTATTGGCTAAAACATACGACAAACGTATTTAAAGGAGAATACCAATAACTATCATAGAAATAAAATGGTATGAGTCTTTCCACGGTGGTTGAGCCAATACACTGAGTCTCATTGAATTGTATCGGCCTAACTTCTTCTCCTTTGTCCATTTATGGGTCAGTTTTAAAAATGTAATAACAAACCTTCCATTTTAGCTTTTATTTTATTTGAATTTCTTTTATGATGGCGCTCATCTGGGAGTCGAAACGATGTGTAGACTTTTTTTTTTACATTAAAAAATATCATAACAAATGAAAAAGTTTTGCCCAAGTTTAATTAAACAAAAATTTATTATCAATTTCTGCTGTAAATAGATAAAAATATATGCAACTGTATGTGCTATGTTTTAAAGCAGACCTTGCAACTTTCAGCTATTATAATTAAAGAAAATTAAAACTGAAATACTGTGTAAGCCATATCATTTAATGCGTTTTACAAAATAGTCTAACTTCAGTTCTATGGAACCTTCTTTTATAAACAACACGTAACAACTTAACAAGCGCACTACCAGTTGAATAATTTTAGGCTTCACCAAACCACCTAAACAACAACACAATTTGCAAACTCGCAAACTCAGTAATTTTGTAAATGTAGCAACACATACTTGCTGAAAACATGAAGCACGTGCCCAGCAGAGTAAAAACCTCCGTAAAATTTGCAGAGTGTGAAGGTGACCTGCCGTCCTCGATTCCCTAGAAAATAGAAAACGCACATGATTTTTCAGGATAATACATGGACTGCAAAACGCATACCTTATAACACTGGTGCTGTTCACTTCATGTTTTCTAGTACATTAGACCAAGTTTAAAATTATGCCTAAAATCCTAAGTATTTGAGAACTGAAGCTTACACCAAATAAATCATCAAGTCATGTCGTACTTGCGCTTTAATCCAGATATTAACCCTAATTAGAATTAATCCACCGCACTTGAGAGACCTGGAGACAGCCAGAAACATTCTAAATATTTGGTAAAATAAACAATAGGATTTTTATCCACTATAGGCAAGGGAATAAAAATGTCAATATACGTATTAAGAAAAGCATTTTAGGCCGAATTTTTAAGTTGTTCTAATGCATTTTAATATATGTTGGAGACATCTTGTTCGATTGTAAATACAATAGCAAAGTGCTTCATTTCATCTGAAAAGCTGTATAAAAAAGTTTTCTTATAAAATTTTTTTAAAGGGATGTTAATGTGTGTCTGATGTATTCAAAAATATGTTGGCTAACATCACTTTTGATTCTAACTAAACACTTTTTGAAAACTTAATGAAAACTGGCAATAATAATAACTTAGAATTAAAATTGAACTAGAGTAAGGTACTCCTGCAAATGAACTGGATCTTGGGACTTACGTCTGTTATAAATAGTTGTACATTCTTTGGATCAATACTGGAAGTGTTCCTCCAAACACCCAACATTTCCAGTGTTTCATTTTCCATCATAGGAATATTGTCAAGCCAGAGTTGAATTCCCAAAAATGGAAGCATCACATTACCAGGATTAATTGGACAAGCAACAATTGTTGGAAACTCTATTGTCTTGTTTTCTGAGTAATGAGTGTTGATCATTGAAGGATCGCTGAGAAAGTATTGTATCCTTTCAGCCGATAAGTAAATCCATACCAACAGAGTTGCAACAGAAACCAATAGCCACATTAGTCGAACAAAGAAATTGGAGTTCTTTTTCGTAACATGGCGAAATCCAGGAATAACTGGACTCAGATTCGTTGTGGTTTCTGGCTTTCTAATTATTGTGATCGGGGCTTGTAGTTTACGTAGTACATTAAGATTCATTGTAATAGAGGTTTGTTGCTTCAGTGGGTGTACGAAGCACGACACCAATTTCTATGTACTATACACCCATTTTCACGTGCATCGGACAATAATGTCAAATTTATTTTGCGTCACTTTACCTGAAACATAAAAATTTGCGATTAAATAGCTTTTAATCTGATGATTTTGCAGCACAAATTTCGGAGCACAATAAAAACGAAATGGCTGCAATTCCTAGAAACATACTGATCAATATGCGATGATCCCGCACGTAATTCAGTGAAGCAGGTTCTATAGTCGATATCTAAACTGGGATAGGTCGTCTATGAACCACGAGTCTGGTAGCTGTATGAATCTGACAGCCTTGAACAAACGGGCATTAGCAACCACGGAGTATCCCTGAGATCAATTCTGAAGAAACAACTTCGAGCGAACTGGGCCCTTGTTCTTTACCTCTGGCAGTTAAAATTTGGCAGAGAGATATAAGTGATAACACAAAACATATATAACAATGATCCAACGTGATATTGACAAACATGGCCACAAAACGTGAACCCATAGATTTCTCATTCGTAAATTCCTCATTTGTAACTTGTGACTAAACAAGATTCGGCCAGTAGATATTGTGAACGAACTGGTATTGTTCTGTGCAAAAAAATATCCTTATGTGCTGACGTGCAGTTCTTTTTCATATCTACTCCCTAAACCCTTTGATGCGTTTTCCTGTGCAGTGGACCTTTATGATTTGCTTGATGAGTCTTTAAGATAAGTCTTTAATTTGTCTTTAAGAAATTTAAATGGTAACATTTGCCCCATTAGGAACACGTCCATGTATTTTATTTACCGTTGGCCACTCTTTGCACAAACAGCAGTAAACCTTTAAATATCCTAATTTTAATAAAAAAAACTAATCATAAACTATATTATTACATGAAACGCTAAAGCATAAAGCATGGGATGGAAAACTCCAACTGAAGAAGGTATTTTAAAAATATAGGTTTAGGATTATTGCAGATGCATTTTCCCCAGTGGGAGACGCATGTACCAACAAAAACAGCATCAAAACAACAAATTTCATAAACCGAACGTGATTACAATGAGTCAGGACAATAAGTTCTTCCTCACAAGCCCCCCTCCCCGAAAATAAATAAATTAACAAATAAATAAAAGAAATTAGAGTTCTGTAAACGATGGAAGAAAGTCAACGAATACCAATGGCGTCATATAAAAGGTACAGACAGAAAATAAACTCTTAAATGTTGGACCATGCACACATTAGCAGCCGAATTCGATATTATGCTACCAGTCGTAGGGAAAACTATTACCATTTCAGCACACAAAAAGCAACGTATGGTATTGACTTTATGTTTAAGTGATTCATGGTTCCTCATATTTGGATCTGGTATGACTTCAGATCTGTGTTAGTACCCTGCCATACACATTTTTTTCTTATTTCACTAATTTTAAAGATTTTTGTGGACGGGACGGAGCCGAA
Source organism: Lithobius niger (assembly GCA_023313725.1). Lineage (NCBI taxonomy): Eukaryota > Metazoa > Arthropoda > Chilopoda > Lithobiomorpha > Lithobiidae > Lithobius > Lithobius niger. The sequence continues at coordinate 39,889 of JAHWFP010037543.1, forward strand.
TATCCTACTTTTTACGCTCCTCCGGTTTTTTTTTCATTAAAATCACTATTTTTTCTCTTCTTTGGTTTTTATGTTGTGAACGTGTTGCATTACATCACACCTCGAGTCATGAAATGAAGTCATAAATGCAGCTAGTTGACTTGGCTTCATAAGATTCTTATTTTACCAATGCATCGCTAAGAGCATCCTTGATGTCCCGCCCACGTGAGTCTTGGAGCCGGAAGGTGAAATATGAGATATGTATGCCAGTTGGCTTTGGCTTGAAGTTATTACCTGCTTCCCCGTATCACGGTCATGGAATGATTTCCTCCTGGAATTGTCACAAGCACGTACTAATCAAAACAAGGGTATTTTTCACACCAATTTATAAGGTTAAAACCAAAAGAGATTTTTTAAATTGGGTTATGCCAGAAAATAGTTACAACCAGTGGTTCCACATTTGGCAGAATGGGGTCATGACCGAGAACTAGAGATGGAACATGTGGTAATATTATCAAGAACACTGCACCGAGTCCTACGAGATTTCCTTTCTGTCGTTCCTGGTTAAAATAGTAGCACGAGTAATAATTATCACACCTGTTTATTAGGTTGAAAATCTCTGTTGACGTAGGTCATCCTTAAAAGTCTTTTATAGAACGGATGCTAGGCTTTACAGAAAATATTAACATTAAAAAACTATTAACCGCATAAATACGGCTGTAATCCTTTAAAAACTAAATGCTTTCTAAATCAGTTCCTTTAGAGTATTTAGTTTTTTTTAAGGTTACATCTACATCATTAAAGACGTACTAGCCGAGTTGCTCGCTTCGCTCGCTCATTCCGCGTCGTCTCGCTGTGCTCGAAGAGATTTCTTGCTGCAACACTTATGATACAGACCTTCCACATAAAAAACGATCAAGCAAATTATAAGAGTGTAGTATGAGATATCGGTTATCTCGAGAGAAGGTCAGTATTATTTTTTTACGTCCAAGGAGTCTAGCAAAAAGTTAAGATCAAGCAATTTATCAGAAAAGCACTGTTTCTGATGACAAACGCTGATTTTCGTTCGCTTCTCTCACTCAATCAGCGCAAACACCGTTTTAAAACCAAATCTATTGTTTTGATTTTTCCCTGCATCAAGTCAATTAAAACAAAACCAATTTTAAGATGTATATGTGGTTTGTTGCGAAATACGTTGTCCGTGCATTCTTTTCCAGATCATCTCTCTTCGCTCGACGAGGTTTTCATGAACAAACTATGACGTCATAAACAATCATCAAGAGGGTTTAAAAAAACTTTGACGTTAGTTTTTCAGGGTTTTTCGCATATTTGAGGGTGATAATATCAAGTTATAGCGATGAAAATAAGCGTATTAAAAGCGCAATTTAATTATCTTTCGTTTGGTCCTACTCCCATCTTTGTAGGTGCCTTGGTTCCAGAGGAGTAGAGGTACAAACACGCACGCACGCACGCACATTGTACGTCCTTAATTATGTAGATGATGTGCGTGCGTGTGTGTTTGTTTGTACCTCTATTCCTCTGGAACCAAAGCAGGTACAAAGATGGAAGTAGGACCAAACGAAAGATAATTTTACTGCACTCAGTATAGGCCTCTTTTCATCGCTGTAACTTGATATTATGTCCCTCCAATAAGCGAAAGAACCTGAAAAACTAACGTCAAAGTTTTTTTAAACCCTCATGATGTTTGTTCATGACGTCATAGTTTGTTCATGAAAACCTCCTCGAGCGAAAAGAGATGACCTGGAAAAGGATGCACGGAAAAAATAACCTAAACGGACGACGTATTTTGCAACACTCCACACACAGATCTTAAAATTGGTTTTGTATTAACTGACTTGATGCATGGAAAAGTCAAAACAATAGATTTGGTTTTAAAACGGTGTCAAACATTCGGAGGTGCGTGGACTGAACGAGCAAAGCGAGTAATTTCCACGTAAACTAAACCTTTTCAATGTGTGTTTCGCTTTGCTCTATCAATCTTTCATCTCTCACCTTCGTAGGGGATTACTTCTGGAGAAATAGACGAACAAACGTGCAAACAAACAAATGCAGGTGAAATGTAGATATCCTGAGGAATGTGACGAACGAACTGTGAACAACATTTGCAATTAGTTTACGTCGAACTAATCAGTACATAGAAATAATCATTACAATAATCAGTACATAGAAATTACATGAATCATGGATCGTCTTGATGCTATTAGTTACGCAGTGAGATGATCTGGCGAAGGATGCATGCAAAAAATAACCCAAACGGACGACGTATTTTGCAACGTAACACATGTAGATATTAAAATTGGTTTTGCATCAACTGACTTGATGCATGGAAACCTTGTTTTAAAGGGTGCCAAGCTTTCGTGTTTCTGAAGTACGGTGGTGCGTGGATTGAGCGAGCAGAGCGAACGATTTCCACATAAAGTAACGTTTTCAATGTGTGTCTCGTTTTGCTCTCTCTCAATCTTTCATCTCTCACCTTCATAGGGGGATACTTCAGGAAGAGAAGATGTACAAATGTGCAAACAAACAAATCGTATGTTTTGAATGATATAGATTAAATGCAGGCACACTTAGGAAGGTGATGGACGAACTGTGATCAATAATTACAATTAGTTTGTGTCGAAAAAATCAGCACATGATTTTGTGATGCTCTTGGAATCAAAGAAACTACTGGAAGTATAGGATACCGCCCGCTTTACGAGTGCTGGGATCTAACAATGTCGAGTGGAATACATTGTTGCGTTTAGCAAAAAGAAAGTTAGTGTAGAATATTCGTTAAACCGCAATGATACACGCAAAAAAGCAACGTTTAATTTTGAAAGCAGTTGCAATGTTGTAAGTTAACATGAATTCGTGAACGATTTTTTTTTTTACGTTTGAGGTGATGTTGTTTTCAAAAATTGTTACATTTAATTGATTGTATTCGGTTGCTTTAATCCTTGTTGTCATCTAATGGAAACCAACGTTTGTAAAGCAGCGGTTGCAATGTTGTGAGTAACGTGAATTGCTGAGCGTTGTTTTTTTGTTTTGTTTTTAGTTGTTGTGGTTTTTTTTATTTGTTTCAGTAAATTTATTACATTTGTTTGTTTTCTTCCACTTTTCACTGTTAACACAAACGGGAGCTGGGATCCACGTGGAGTGCTGGGATCCAAGATCCCAGCCCTCCGTCTTGGATCCCAGCATTCCTCGTCCTCGTTCATTGTTGCAATCCCGTCGTGCTGTATTGTTATAAGAGGACTGAGAGCTTCAAAACTGGTGATAAGCATGGCTCGACGCGTACGTAGCTCTCGGATGGCCAGACTGTTGGAATGATTTATGGGTATCTTTTATTTATGCAGTGAAGCCTTACGACAAACGCGTACTGCACTCTGATCATTTGCTTGATCGTTTTAGACGTGGAATGCCTGCCAGCGGCCTGAAAGCTCCTCGAACGTAGCGAGACGACGCAGAATGAGCAAGCGAAACGAACGACTCCGCTAGCCCGTATTAACGCTTAAGCTCTTTTAATATTAATATGTGTTTTTTTTTCTTGGAGATACTTCAGATAACTTAAATACGATTTTGGTGTACGAGAAAATCCTGACATGAGATAAGTGACGAACATTTTTTGAGGTAAATCAAATAAACGAGATTAGATATAAAAGAGCTAAACGAATTTGCAAGACAAGGCCAAACAAGATTTAATCGGATAAACGATGTTTGACTTAAATCAGATAAACTACATTTAAGTAAAATATTAGACGAACGATATTTAGACTAAATATTTCAGATTTATCCTAATATGAATCACAATATTTTTTGACAGCTTCAATTAAAAATTGTATCTGCAGTTTATTCCTATGTTACTATTCTGGGTTCTTATCTCTACAGAACACTCTTACTATTAATCTTTTCTCATTACTCACTCAACTATTTCTTATTATAAGAATTTAAACAAACTTGGGGAATTTACGTGTATCGTCAGCAAATAGTATTGATTCATTTGTGAGGTGTTGATGAAAAGTCCCAACAACAACAAAAGAACCTGAGCCTTTCAATACCCACAATTTAAGCCATAAAAATGTAAAATCGCTTCTGTGGTTCTGTCTTTTGGGAAGGGCAAAAATTACCAAAGAAGAAAGACAAGCAAAAGTCCCAACGAAATCAACAACGACAAAAATATTGTAGTCACATTAAAATATTCCTGGTTTAAAAGGACCTGGTCATTCTTAATACTTACATTCTAAGCTAAAAAAAAATACAAATCGGTACATTGGTTCAATCTAAGAGCAGGCAAATTTGGCCCAACAATTAGAAAGAGAATAACGAGAAGAATGTTGTAATAATCTTAAAATAACTGTTATAAGTATTTTGCAGTCACATTAAAAGAGTTCAAAAGGTCCTGGGTCTTGTTCATACCTACGATTTAAGCAATAAAAATTTTAAATCGGTTTTTGGTTCGATCTCAGTGACGGCATATTTCACCTACAAGAATTACAATAACAACAAGTATAAAGTAGTTACATAAAAAAATCATTCAAAAGGCCCTAGGCCTAGTCTTTGTCAATTGGTTTGATATTTAGGTGACGGCAAACATTTCCCGAACAACAACAACAACAACAAAAAGAATATTGTAGTCACATTAAAAAAGCGTACAAAAGGCCCCGCGCCCTGTTCATACCTACGTTTTATGCTATAAAAGTTCAAAATCGGTTCACAGGTTTGATCTACAGGTGACTATTACGTCTCAGTAAACCACAACCATTTTAGAGTACTTCCCCATTTCAAGGGCAGAAGACCTAGTCAATGAACTGCCTGGAAATGATAAGTGTTTTGACTGATTTAAGTGACATCTCCTTTAAGTTTAACTTGAAGATAGTGCGAAATCATTCATTACTATTTCCACCTGTAAGGGTTTATTAGAAAGGCAACACATCCCTCTCAGCTTTGCCAGTACTCCTAGTATATTACAGAAACTCATGGAGAGAATTTTGGGGAGAGTCCTAAAAACTCAGCCTTTCTATGTGACGTTTTAGTCTCGGGCTAGGCTGCAAATGACTCAACATGATTCGAATCACAGCCCACTTATTCTGATAAGCACTGTGATGCAAAGTGATAATCAAATATAGTTGTCAACACACTAAACCAGAATCGCATACTTAAACGTGCTAAAAAGGGCTTAATTATTCTCTTATTAAAGAATGAGAAGATAAATTAAGTAAGTGAAATCGGTTTAAGTTTAATTACATTTGATTTGCATTCGATGGGACGTCAGTTGCGAAAACACCTTCTGGTTCTGACTGCTGCTAACTACTGATTCTCAAGATGGCAACCTAACTGATGGTCCCATTCGTTTATTGCTGGTGAGGTAACGCATTACACCATAATAAATATCCTTATCAGGAGCTGTACAATGTACTTACACGTCCGCAATGCATCTTCAATCCAGGATTTGTCACTTGAACTTATTTTAACCGTTTTTAATAGCGTCGTTTCCATAACATCCAAGGCAGCTAGCAACAGACTGAGAGCTGGCTTCCTACAGACCAGTAGCAAAGCAATTTGCGATTAGATAAATACAAATAAATAACTAATATAGATGTAAAACAGTAATCTAAATTAACTGCTACATAAACATTTCGTATAATTTTGCTAATACGTAAATTAAAGATTTACAGTGACATTCGTGTTCGTTTCTACGTAGATACAACCTGTGAACGTCTGCATTCAGAAACTTTTTTTAAAAAGAAACTGAAAGAATTCGAAAGTGACAGACTATTTCACCTAAGCCTCAACTAACAGAATCGCTAAAAAAATAATAAAAGTACAACAACATTAATACAAAATGCAGAAATTATTACATATCCCATAAATTGATTTATTTATTGATAAACTGATAAAGTAAATCTCGCGAGATGATATGATTAAATACCCCTCCTGCAGCAGGTAGTTATTGATCTTTTTGGAGAACTCCAGCTATTGCTCCCTTAAACACGCTCGTGCATGTGTTGGCAAATAAACTCCCTAGTCACTTTATAACTCGGAACTTAATAATCCCTACACAAGCAATCACGGGTTTAATGGAAGCAAAAATTTTAGTGCTCCAAAAGATTACCTATAACTATCCTTGCACTCGGTATATTAGCTATGAGAATCAGCTTATGCTGTTAGAATACAAAAGCCGTCTATTTCATCAATTTCGCGGCTGTTTGGCCGCATATTTATTTACCCTCGTCATCGTCAAATTCGAGAAAAACGCGTATCCATTGCTTCATCATAGCCAACGTAGCAATGATGGATAGATTTAATAATGACTCTACAACAATGAGGTCTGATAATGTGAACTTGGGGTGCGAGCCACTAGCGTTTTCCTTGACGTGTATTTAATGCTCCGTTTTTACAAACAAAATTGGGCGGAGAATGGACTTACGCATTATAAACCAGACTTTACCAATGCCAATAAAAAGGAGGCAAAAAAAGTGAACAAAATAATGGCACAGCCAGTAGAAAAAAAACATTACAGCTCGTATCTCCATGGAACTCACACCTGTGGTGGCAATTACACTTTGAACTCCAGCTACAGGGAATAAGGATTGTAATATACCTGCATCCATGAACGTCCAAACACGTGCTAAATAATCAAACACAAACAAATGGTTGTATATTTCACAGAATATAATTACACACATAATACACCCCTAACACACACATAATACACACATAATGTCTGGGTACCCCTAATAAATTCTAATAAATAAATTATAATATACACATAATGTGTATGTGTGAATCCCTCTCTAACTAGAATCCCTCTCTGAGATTCAATCCTCGGTATCACCGTTTAGAATTCACCTTAAAAAGTGCAAACACTAGAAGACTTAAAGTAACATACAAACAGGAATATGGTTAAAACTCGTTGAAGTAACTTTAGAAAAAATGTACATACGATACAGAGCGTTAAATTCAATTTGAATAAACCAGAAACACTACACACATGCTGCAACAACAACAAAACACGATTTGTTATAACATACTGCTTACGGTACTGAAGAGATACTTTTACAGGGAACACACTTTGATTTTACGGTAGAAGTCAGTTTATCTGTAATAAGTTCTGCTTGAAGGCTGTTTAAGTTAGCAAGAAGGACATACATCAAAGTGTATCTAAACTAGGTTCCGCAATGATGTTTATAGGTTATTTAAAATCTATATTAAGTAATTCGGTCACAAGGTGACTTTAGTACGAAATAAATCAGCCTCACTTCCGGTATGACAAGCTACCAAGGTCCATCAGTTGACATTTACTCCATCATGACATTTTATTAGACAAGTCTAAATTATTACCCTAGGCCTCAATATTTATAACTTTCTGCAAAATTAATAATGTCAAGACGTTTTATTACCGTAGCATCCTTGCATTTGTGAACTTTCACTCCATTCTAAAATTTTTCTCAAATTAAACACCCCTTTATGGTAAAAATATATACATAAATATACATTGGTAAATGGGAAAAAAGTTGTGTTGAATACATGTTGATATTCCAGAGAGATTATGTTAATTTTTTTCAAATTAAATTTCTATCCTAAGTGGATTTGGAAGATATGTTAAGGTTTATTATTTATAACTAAGATACTCGTAACCATGTTAGGTATTTAGATATTACTCGAAACGAACAATTGTAACAGTAAACCTACAGACTTTTATCAGAATCCGTCGCACTTTTGACGTCTAACATATCCCCAGAAAATTAAACATTACAGTTGATGATTTGTCAATACAAGGTTGCCTTTGAAAAATACACAGCGAAATTGACTAGGTTCCATTTATGAAAGTGCAGCAAGTTTTATCATTTCCCATTTCGAGTGGGCATATTGAGAAGTTTATTGTTAAAGATACTACACATGCTAAACCGTATCGTTACACTAATTGAGGCTGCCCATCCAAAATAGAAAGTAATTAGTCTTTAAAACCATATTTCCAGTACAAGATATGGTATCTCTGAAATATATCCCTGAGCGAGATATCTTGGAACATAATACTCTGTTTTAGACTTCGTCATAATTCCTAATGCCCTAAGAGTAGTTTTTCACATGAACTCAACGAAGGCACTCTGAAATTGTGCGAAAAAAATATTAACAAGGTCCAAGGTTTGACAGCCTGGAATCGACAAAGACCTGACCTGGAAAATACTGATAAACACTGAAAATAGTGTCTAACAATGAAAAAGGTTGGGATAGGAGGTCCTAAATATTCTTGGAAATATCTGGTTAAGCCTTGGGAGAGGGTCCACTTTTACTTCACAGATCCAATTGATGGGATAATGCACTTGATAGTAATTGACGCATTTTACAAATATTCGTCGTTTTTTTTTCATTGGAAAAGAATAATAATCCTCTGTGGTTATTGAACAATTTCGTAAACTGTTTAGTTTGTTTGAATTTGCAAAAATATTGGTGGGTTAAAAGAGACCACAGATTACTAGTCTAGAAGTCGCTACATTTCTCGAAGAATGCGATGTAAGAAATGATAAATCCTAACCCTTCCACCCGTCCACAATTCCTGCTGCCCTAGCAACAGGAAAAAACTGCCAAAAATGCACTAAATTTGTACATAATGACTGTTCGATCTACTCTCCACTCTACAGTACTCTACTAGTTTAAGATGCACGCACGGAAGTCGAATCCAGATAAATATCAAGCGAAAACCAAACAGCCGTCAAAAACTCATGTGCTTTCTGGCTGGAGACGCGGTTTAGGCGAAGTACTTTTGGGATAAAAATTATACCTGGAGAGCTGCATACCTAATTAGGTGGATAGGCATTATTCAGTACTAATTTGAGACTGACCAATGTCATAATTGAGTATGTCACATCAATCAGTTAAGCCCAAGATTAGTACTAAACCAATCCGAAACACGTGGCTTGATCAGGTTCACGTAATGACCTTTACTATAATATTGTACCAAGAGCTTTGAAAAATCTTGCTGAGAGCTGAGAATAGAATTGCTTCACAGTGTTGGCGTCATCCATCCTACTCGTTCTGTTGATCCTAAAACATAAGCTGTTTATACATTGTGCTTCGGTGCTGGTGCTGCTGAGTTCAGTGAGCCAGTTAAGAGTTCATTACATCAAAAGCTTTTGCCACTCAACTTAACCTGCAACATGTAAGAGGCTAAGTTTCTACTGCATGCCACTCTTATTATTTATACACTAGAGGAAGCCCGTGCTGTGCACGGGGCCGGTCATGAATTAAGTTTACAGATCCACTGCCCCACCCCTCCCGACCCCACTCCCACTCCCCACTCCCATCCCCCTCACTCTTCACTCCCACTCCCCACTCCCCACTCCCCACTCGCACTCCCAACTCCCAACTCCCCACTCCCATTCCCAACTCCCCACTCCCACACCCATTTTCGCACACACTGGCTACGAAACGCTTTCACGGATTAATATTTCTTCAATCCAATTTTTGCGCACACTGGCTGACAAACGGTGATTTTTGTTGGCCTCAGTCACTGAATCTGCGCATCCAGTGGCTGAAATCACAGGATGCACCGTTTAAAGAATGTGAGCGCTGAACCATCATCTTTAATTGTAAACGACTACTTTGCAAGACAGCAATGATCAGCCTCGTGCTCAGCAGTGATTGTTGTTGTTCACTTTGAAACAATTCAGCTCAGCTATGAAATCCTCCATCTGCGAATTAAATAAGCCATTGCATCGTTTCCAGCTGCCAATTTTGAGGCCTGTTCGAAATTAACAACGTAGCTTAGTTTGATTTAAAACTATACGCATTTAGCTGAAACTTGGATTCTTTCATTTTACCCATCAACAATCAACGGTTTGGACGATAGTTTTCAATCCTTAGCACGTGCACCAGGAATTGTTAGGCACCGTAGCAAAGACATTACACGTGCACGAAAACAATGAGAAGCGATTAAAGTGATTATTGTCCTTCCGGTTTTCCTTTAACTTCCTTTTATCAGCTCAGCCGGGATCCAGAATTATTATGTAGATTCAGCCCTGAAAGTCTAAGATGATGTATATAGTGCAAATGCAAATATTTATTGTAAATAATATTATTATAATTTCAGATTTTTGTATGTAGCAGATAGGTCTAATGGAGAAACTGGGTCGATGGTAAGCCCATTCATTCATGCAACAATGCGACGAGACTATTTTAAACGAAACTAAAATGCTTTGGCTTTTACGGCTGCAGTGTTAGCCTTAGGATTTCAATTCGACGATCAAATGTTATTATTTAATTTAGTTACATCGAAGAAGTCTATTACCTATAAGGAACTAACAATGTTTTAATTTCCCATGTTCTTTAACTAACTTTTGACACTGAATCGAACGTGGTATACAGTGATCGTCAATTTCTGGTACCATTGCGAAGTTTAAAAAGGCGACGGACGGACGGACAAAGTCGTTGCAAGTCTTCTCAGCCAGTACGGCTGTACAGAAGACTAAAATTACTAGGACAGCCCATATGAGTGTGATATTAAAAATGGCAGTAAACGGGTAGCAAAATACACTAGGATGGGAGAGTCTGGGTTTGTGGTTAGTGAGAAAAACGTTCAGTGCTGTAATGCGTAGCTGTGTTGCAGTACCAGTCGCAGTGCTAGCATTTCAAATTATACTGACAGTGATGGTAAACTAAAACGCATGAGCTTTTGCCATAACTAGTCTCACAATGTATTACACCTCTTGTACTCGTTTCTCTTGTTGAAATAGAGCTTCTTTTGCCATTTATCCCTACACGCTTTAACTCGCTTCGTGACTTCCAGTGCTAGAAAGAATATTTGCTGCTAACCTTATTTTTCCTCTCATTAGAGCATTGATCTGAAGAGATTCAGTTTAGTCTATGACAAAATGTAGAATTAACAGTAAAAATAGGTTGATGATAAAATATTAATATACTATTAGGAAGTGCTCCAACATTGTTGTAAGGTGTTCACAATTTTTTGTGAATATATAGGCTTGGTATATTTTTTTTATTATTCACTAAAACCTGTAGTGACACCATGCATTTATTGACATCCCAAAGCCTGCAAAGATAAAACGCCATGACGTCCACTTAAAAGGGGGGAAAATTGAGCATTCATTAATAAGGATCATATCACGCAACGACAGTATTGACAGATTAGTTTTATTTCGGAGGATATTTGATTTACGGCAACAGATCCATCAAATTGGTCATATATTTACAAGACACTTGATCAATGTATACAGGGAAGTGTTAATGAACGATATTAAAATGATCCTCTTGTTAGATTAAAAGTTGTGTGAGGGGCTATCCACAATACAGGGGTGGGAAGGTGGACAGTTGGAGCATGACTAAAACGTGTTCCCAATAACTTTTTTTCTATTTTTACTACCAGCCTAAAAACGGACAAAAATCTAGAAAAATAGTAATTTTTTCTGAATTATGATTTCCGTCATCGGCGATAAAAGACAGTGTTGAGGTCATTTCCTAGGAGAGGGAGGTTTCAGAATTTGTAACACGATGTGTGAGGAAAGGGCCAGAGAATTGAAAATCGAACCACATATGGAACCACAACAGAGATCCTCAAGGCCCCCAAGTCTTGAGGATATTAATCTCTTGTAGTTCCAAATGTGGTTCGAGTTATGCTGGTACAATGCATATGTCCCCTACACGAGGTTGATGATCAACAAATTCTAGTTCGATTTGTACTGCTAAGAATGACTTGTATACCAAATTTCATGCTTTTCGCTCTATAAGAAATTCTGGGCGAGGAGGAACAGGGAGGGGCACTGGGGGGGGGGGGCGGGCTCATGTGGATTCCATAGCTAGTTTGATTTGTACTGAAAAGAATAACTTATGCACCAAATTTCAAGCCTTTAACTCAATTTGTTAATCGAACCTCAGAGAGGGTGAACAGGACACGGGGGAGGGGGCGGGGTATTTCATAGGGTTTCCACAGCCAGTACGATTTGTACTGCTAAGAATCATTTCTGTGCTAATTCATGTTTTAGCACGATCAGCAAGAATTTGCTGGTCAATAACCTTATAGAAGTGAGTGTGCGGGGTGGGGGGAGGCTGGCAGGGGCTTATGGGGTATTTCGAGGGATTCCATACCTAGTTTGAGTTGTAAGCCAAAAAGGACTGATTCAGCAAATTTCATAACTTTTAGTTTGATGTGCATGACTCGCCCAAATTCTGGCCACTAACAGCTGTACCATGCCTGGAGATGAAACCAATGAACCGATGCTCAAGTTTATCACAAGTTTATCTCAAGTTTGGAAGACCGCTAATGTTGTTCCAAGTTATAAAAAGGGCAATACTTCTGATCCTTTGAATTACCGCCCTATTGTACTTACTGTGGTTGCGTGCAAAGTAATGGAATCTATTATACGCGAAGATTTATTGGTCTTCCTGGAAACAAATAATTGAATTAATGACGACCAGTTTGGCTTTTTACCAAACCGTTCGACAACTTTGCAACTGCTTTTGGCAATGGAAAGCTGGACTACTGCCCTTGACCTGGGCATTCCATCCGATGTTATTTACTTTGATTTCCAAAAGGAGTTTGAATCGGTCGTTCATAGTAAATTGTTGTACAAACTCGCTGCGATTGGGATCTGTGGACCATTATTAA
>JAHWFP010037544.1:0-10148 GCA_023313725.1 Lithobius niger
TAGCTCTCATCCACAAAGTATTCTCTACTGACGAGCCCAAACAAGGGCGAAACAGTCTGTCTAGAGATCTTTGTGGGTGAGAGCTAATTGATATTAAATGATCAATTGGTAAAAATTGTACTAGGCCCGGGTGTCAACCATTCAGTAGAATGGAGCCCCAAACAAGCAGACGATTCTGCTATTTCGCTTGCTGAAACCGTATTCGTTTCGCCATTGTCATTTTATACTTTTTACCAATTCTTTCTAGTTTCAATAGAATCACAATAAACATCCCATTAAATACAGTTTCAGCAAGTGGAGGTAAATTTTCTTGACAAACGAAACGATCGGCATTAGGTGGATACAATAAAATTAATACTGGCATAGTCTAAGCGTAATTAAAAAATGCAACTGCGATAAATTGTATGATAAAAGTTGGAATGTTCAAATACAAAAAGACAAAAATAACAGTTGCAACTGGTGGATTTTTGTTTTTATTGCCTACAATGAAAATATACATTACCTATTACTTTTAATAGCAGTTTCCCACCTTTGGGACTCTTATCCCCTGGAACTAAAGTTGTCTTCCCTGCCGTACTGGTGGCCACCTTTACTGAGCAAGCGGGGGTGCAGGCCAGCTATATAAACAGTCCGTTCGGGATCCGTCCCATCATTCTTCCTCTCAGCAACTTTGGAACCGAGAGGGGAGGCAGGACGGGCCTATAGGTAATGTATATTTTGATCGTAAGCAATAAAAACGAAAATTCAACCAGTTGCAGTTGGTACTTTTGTCTTTTAATTGCCGATGAAAATATATATATATTTTTAATAGCAGACTTCGTCAACGGGTGGCGAAACCAAAGTTAACGGAGGCCCGTGCTACGAGTCGGCGGTCCAAGGAACCAGTCCTGGAACACACACCCTCTGACAGTCTGGTATTTGGCAATATAGGTGCCGGCGGAGCAAACAGGACATGCAGACCTTGAGCCGGAACATAGGTAGGTCCAGAGGACTGGTATTGGTATAGGTGGACCGGAACCGGGTCGTACAAGGAAGCATTGATGCCGGATGCTGAAAGGATGGGGCGTTCCGCAGGGCAAGGCAACAAAAGCCTAAATTAAATAGGGAAGTAAGTCGCTTGTAACAGTATAAAACCGGGTGTGGAATCTTCGAACAGTATGGAACTGATACGCGTGCAGGATAGATGCGTTGTGATCCGAAGGAAAGTTGATGCATGCCGGACGTTGAAAGGAACAAAACAGAAACAAACGCTGGGTCAGGCGGTCCGGGCAGCCAGCTCAGTCTTGGTGGGAACATACCTAATTCAGGACAAGGTCCCTTGAATAATGTCATATATCCGGTCGGCCAGCCTAGTCTTGGAGGGAAAGTACTTCTTGCAACACAAAATCCATGTAATGACACATAAGCGGAATCGTCGCCAAAGCTAATTGGATGAGGTAACATGGGTATATATGATGCGTTTCCTAATGACTCCTGCCTTGTGATGTCTGTTCCCCCTGCTTCGTGTTCGTAGTTCAATGAACGATGCAGGTCCGATGTAGATGGTGTGTATAGCGGATCGTGGAAGAGCAGGATCAGGTGGAGAGGTAGGGACGAGTTAACTTTACAGGGTCCGTGGTTACCGGACAGACTGTCCTGTCAAGGCGGATTTTTGGAAGATAGGGACCAAGCTAAGAGGGCCGAAGATGAAGATCTGTAGAAAGGCATAGGAGATGCCAGGCCGACTGGATACAGTCCGATTTGACCAGTGTATGGCGAGATTTGCCTGACAGCAACATGGCCGTTGTAACCTGGAGGCATGATGCCATGGCAGGCCAGACAGACTCTGGTAAGGTTGAAATAGAGGCCGGGGAAAATTAGGACCAGTAGGAAGACGAAACAAGTGGTTGTCGGCGGAACAGTGCACAGGCGAAATCGCATGTTGAGTAATATTCGAGAGCTATGGCGAGGGAACGCATCAAGAGATACCAGGGGCTGCAAGCAAGGAATGAAATCGTTGAAGAAGGAAACGACAGCCTGATTGGTACAGAAGCAGATCGATGGGCCCATGGGCTGATGAGTCCGTGGGACGATGGGCCTGGTTCTATTCTGAAACAAAGACGTGAAAGAAATGCTAATAACAAAGCAAGAGGCTCGTGGTGCAGTCCTGTTTTGCAGAAAGGAGATCTTAGAATGGGAGGCTGACTAGTTGGCATTGCGAATGCTGAGTGGACGAGAAATTCCCGACCTGGAGAATGGCGAGTCGGGAGTGGGATGCGAACAGAGGGTACTGAGCCTGGCCTCGGGCCTTGGTCCGTAGCTGAAATTTTCAGTTCTCTGTGAAACAGAAGATGTACTAGCGCTAGGGTGAATACATTTGCAAATTTAAACGTTACTTGAACAGGTGTTCGAGTGTTCGAGCATAATGGATGGCCCAGATAATGCAAATAGAGGAAGCATTCCAGAAGTTTGGTGAACAGACCTCGGTGGTCCACCGAAACGATCCAGGTCTGGGTGTTGGGGCCCGAGCCCCGGGCGTCAGACGGGAGATCTGTTTTGATAGAAAATAGAGCAGTCGGCATGTTGCAGTGAAGGACTGTGAAGGATGGTGAGACGGCAGACCGGAATCAAAAGAGATCTTGAATGAGGCACCGGGCCTGGGTACGGGCCCCGGACCAAACCCAAAGCCTTAGGTACTTGTAATGAAAGCAGAAAGACGGATTGATGCTCGGGCGTCCGAATCGTAAAGGCCGCTTCAGATGATATCGAGTGGTGGTACGTGCAAAAATACAGGCAGACAGCAGGACTGCCTAGCCCAGGCCCGGGTGACAGTGTCCGTTACCCGATTCCCAGACGTCTGGCGCACGGGGAATTGTCGTAGTTGTGAAATGACTGGTAAAAGCAGCAACATCTCTTAAGAAATCAAGTGGTTAGCGGATCATGGTCCACTACAGGTTCCTGGCCCGGTCACCTGGGACCGGGCATCTGAATGCATGGGCGTATATCCGTAGCAGGAATCACAACAGACATGAACAGAAGCGTTGTCAAGAATGCAGGCGGATCGTAGTTGTGATCCATCCAAAGGCCTTGGGTGGATGTGGGGAGGCCGGACCTACCCTCGGTGTCCATGCACAAGTGCAACCGAAAATTCGGATCGAGGGGAATCGGGTCAAACCCCATTTAAGCTCCTCTTCTGGGACTGATGTACTGACAGCTAACGGAAGTAGTATCATCATGTTCCAACAACATCCATAATATCAGTACCCTTAAGAAGGTAGGCGGGCAGCAGATGCGGTCCACAAAAGGCAACGCTCCGGGCGCCGAGTCCCGCTCTATAGACGTCCGTGGCCAAGCTGAACCGGGCAGCTGGTTCAATGGCAGCTGAGCTAGGACCCAACCAACGGTCCTCTTTGGAAACCTACGTACCAGTGGCTGGCGAAGCAGCCATGTCTTGAAGAAAGTAGGCGGGCAGCAGATGCGGCCCAAAAAAGGGAACAGGCCGGGTGTCGAGCCTCGGTCCGCAGGCGCCCGAAGATACGCAAAACCGAAAAAAGGCGCAAGGAGGGGTCGGGCCAAAGCCCACCCAACGGACCCCCTTAGAGGACCGTGCACCGATGGCAAGGATGATCCACAGGCTAGTAGAGATGACCAGAAGACGGGAGAGCTCAAGAGCAACCACACGCGGCAGTCGCCCTAGGAAGAAAGATGAGACAGATCTTGAGCGGACCGTTTATATAGGAGGCCTGCGCCGTTAAGGGAGGCTACAAGTATGGCAGGGAAGATAAATTTAGTTCTAGGGGATAAGAGCTCCAAAGGAGGAAGACTGCTATTAAAAATAATAGGTAATGTATATTTTCATCAGCAATTAAAAACAACCCTAGCCAAAATACAACAAAATGCAAAAAGTCTGGAGAACAACCGCGGTCAGGTAAAAAAAAAGATCGACCGACAGCCATCAAGGGTTAACTGGTCTGATGGAACTGACAAGGAATGCCTACATGTTAAATGCTAAGTTTTCTCTGGCTCTTGTCTCCCCCTCTGCCAAGGGATTACAGTCCCTTACTGCTGCGATAATGTGCCGTCCATGATGGATTTTAATTTCAATCCAACAAAGTCTGTTTGCACTTGTGGATTCCCCTCCGCTACAGGTTTACTGCCAAGTGTCTTCCTGGGTGACAAAGAGCTTTTGTATGTCAAGATAGTCACATACCTGGATGTTATGCTTGCCCCTTTCCTTGAAGGGTGAGAGGTGAGACATTGCTAATCAAAAATGAAATTTTTGTGTGTGTGTGTGTGTGTGTGTGTGTGTGGAAACACCATTCCCCGCTGGTTCCAAAAGTGTGGCACAGTGGTGGTCGCAGTGGTTTATAAGGCTTACAAGACCCAAATCTATGGATGGTAGCAATCTGTGGTCAGAGTTCTCCCAGCACAGCTTAAACAGTCTGCGGGTCTGCCTTAGATTCATGCTCGGCCTCTTGGCTTGTTGTAGTGCAAGTGGGTTCTTTGGATCCCTAAGGGTGCCGTCCTTTAAAGAAGTGCAAAGAATGCACACCTACTCCTTCCTCTGTAGGGCGTATTCTTCAAACAATCCCCTTGTTTGCAGCATTATCGAGTGGTAGAGTGCCGCAGCCTGAAATAACAGACGGCCTGTAGCGCGAGCAAAAAAACATGTGCAGCTGTGATTCATTGGTGTGGGTCAGCACTGTTTTGCATTGGTGTTTAGGGTTTTTCTTCTTCACGATCCCCCCCCCCTTTTTTTAATGTTAAAAAATTTTCTATATGGCTCATTAGATCTGAATTAATTGAATGAATAAATGAAAAAAAAAATTAATTTTAAAACACTTACCTATTGAGCATTTTGGCTTGTCGGTAAAGGTAGGTACTTTGTTGTGACATCATCTGAAGATCTCTCTCAGGACTAAATTCAGCTAATGTCACATCATAGTCTATAAAACAGATATTCAGAATTTATAAATTGTATGAAAGAAAATTCGCATCAACACTGGTACCCGATAAGTAATATACTGCTGGCTCAACATTCCTGTTTGAATTGTGAAGTTCATTATAATTTATTCAAGGAGGCAATTCTCTGAAGATCTTAAATTACTGCTATTAACTCTGTCATAGTTAAAAAAAAAAAAAAGCACTTACAAAAAGATGTGGAGCATTTATTTTTTGTACTTCTGAAGATGGTAAAAGACAATATGCCAAACAGTTCGGCCACGCTTCTAAATTGAGCGTCTCTAGGTTATGCCAGCCCAACATGAGTAAATTATACTGTTGCAACACGTTTTTAATCAGCCAATTTCACTAAAACTTATAATCAACTTGTACAATGTACATACCTGTAAGCGTATTTGGATGTTCGATGGAGGAGTGATGACTATGCGATGTCGTTCGTTTCTTTCCTGAAGATGCAGTGGCTAGAGCTAATTTCTGTCCTTTTGCTTGCTGCACATGAAAAACAAGTAAATAAAATAAAATTAATAAGCATGGGTCGTAACAAATAACTAATCGGCTTTTTTTTACCAAATGGATACCAAGCCAATTTGTCCAAAACTGACTGATATAACTCATCGAACCTATCGAACCTGGTGCTCATCTTTGAACTGATAATCTGCCTTGCAAATCTTAATTGTTTCACCAGCCATGTTAATTATTTGTTAGAACTTAGAAGTCAAACTGAGAGCAACTGAAGCAGCTAAAGAAGAAATTCATCCACTCATAATTTCACTGATAGCTGACTATCAGAAATCAGTTTTTACTTGATCAGTAACTTCCCCTATTTTGAGCAGCTACCTATTTTTGACAATTAGTCCTTAATGTGCACACGTCTATTTGACAAGACTGGTTAAGTAAAAGTTTATTAACCACACACATGCCAAAACAATAAATGGAGAAATACAGCAAATTTGAATGAAGATTTACTTTTACGAATATTAAAATCTCACATTTTAAAAACTTTTACAAGCCATTCAGCTTTTTATGTTCAAACCATTTCATCCAAAATGCGTTGAAAATTCTTCATTTTAAACACTAGAGATCCTGTCTTTTTCCGCCTTGGTAACGTACAAATTAGACTGTAGAATATGTTAGAATTTCTATAGTTGTTTTGAGAGATCGATACGATGTTTACTGTGTTAAGGAGAACTAAACATGGGGTGTTAGTAATAGGTTCCTGCAGAATACAGCCTTTCTTGATAGCGACTCGACTTTCTGAGCCACCCTTGAATGTGACTGAATCCCTCTTTTTTTGCCATCCCTAGTGGTTTGTCATAAGCTGTGAGACATTTACTATCAAAATCGGGTATTTGCAGTTTCATTCTTTATTATCGTTGACTATCGATTGCACTCCTACTGCCCACCAGGCAAGTCCATTGAGAGTTGGACACTTGTGTGTAGTATGTTTGAGGCTTGCAGTTATCTAACAGTTGTTCATGGTCCATTTGTCTTGGCGTCACTTGACTCGATAATATGACATTAGGTTTTGGCTGAGGCCATCTGTAACTTGGTTCCTTTATAAAACAAGACCGAAACCGACGTCTTTTCTGAAAGTTACCACCTTCTCTTTATAGTTCACCATCTTGGTAGTCTCAAGGTTAGGTGGGTAGGGTGGAGGGCAACCAATTAATGGCTACCTGAACATCCTTTCATAATGTGGCCCACCCATCAGGAACCAATCACTAACTGGTCAGGTAAGACTGGCCAGGGAAGGACAAGTAGCAAGAGCTCTGCAGCGTCTGCCTCATGGCCAAAATCTTAACATCACTAAGCGCCGTAAAGAGCAGTGCTGGGTTCACTGGAAAATTCTTAGCATTGTAATAATAAAAGTCATCATCTATATCCGGTTTAAACTGGCTATTTTTTCTTTTAGCAATTTGACTAATGATTGCCACATTTTAGTAGTAAAATCCAACTTTTATTAGCCAAACAGAATGATAACGTTACCCCTTGGAGAGGCACAAACAAGGGAAGGGACAATTTAATCAATTATTAACGCTCAAAAAAACAAATTCAAGCTATTGGCCTATGACCTTGATCCAGACCCAAGCATATTTAAACATATGAAAAGTCAAAAAATGGAGCACAGAGGCATTTCCTACATTTGTTTTCGTTGTTGCTGTCCGACCCAACACAATATAATATATACACATTTATATATTATAATTTCATAAAATATGTTTTTTATTTGCATATTTCCAAGGCTGTTCTTTAGGGCTTTTGGAAGAATTTTATATTGTATTTTTTTGGGAGGGGGGTTGCGGGAAAGAAGATATTAAAACTAAAAATCCTTAACTAAATCACCCACGCTGTAATTTTGTATATAACAGGAGCTTTCATGCATGTACATAATGTAGAGATGGTGGCAGTAGAGCAATGGTTCCCAACCTTTTCTACGGTATTCCTCCCCAATGGGACTACCATGCAATGCCCCCCCCCCTCAATTGCTGTGTATTTTTTACACTATGATGAGACAGTGTTACCAAATGGGTACAAAACAATCTGTAAAAATATCTGTAGATATGCACAAATGAAAAGTTCGATTTCCTCATACAGTTTAACTTCTTTTGCGATGCATAGTTATACAATAAGTTCAACACCGATTTGTATTGTACGGTACCAGCAGCAACTGGTCGCGCCTCCCCTACAGTTGGTAATCTGAATTTTTGCTGAATTCATCAACCGACTATCTTCCTCAGACAAAAGTTAACAGTAGTCCTCTAGTCAAAATTAAGTGTCATTTCGAATCTGGGTTTGTCGTGGCCTACCATGACCTAATCTCGGACATTGATTCAACACCACATTGTCTTCCCACTTTAAGTTATGTTTTGTATCCACGTGGTAGAGTGCAATGCCTATTGTTTCAACACCATTTCGCATGTCAGCAGCCATGTGTTGTGCCACTCAAGCCTGGACGATTTTCCTAGTCTCACCTTATGTACACAGCTTCACAGCCACCACATGGCACATAGGCGTACATAGGTGAGACTACGAAAGGCATCCGGACTCGAGTGGCACAACACATGGCTGAAACGCGAAATGGCATTGAAACGAATGCATCACAGTCCACCACATGGATACGAAGCTTCACATCAATTGGGAAGACACGAGGACCCTGCTTGTCTCAAATTCGAAAAGGCACCCATCTATGACGACTTGAATCCCTGTCTATTCAACACCAAATTCAAGAGAAGGCCATGCTGACGAATATCCAGGGATCGTCCAACCCTGATGTGTAGTTTCTGCTTCATGGTGACTTCTTTCGTGTGCTGAAAGCGAAATGAGTTATCGGCCCTGCCAGTATGGGAGGCCACGACAAACCGCCAGATTCGAAATGGCGTTCACATAATCTTGGCAAGAGGAATACTCTTGTGAACTTTTACCTGAAGAAGATAGTCGGCTGACAGACTATCAAGCAAAGAGACTTTTGAAGACTTGCTTGCTAGATACTGTGGTATAAGAAAATATATTTTAACTTGAAATTATGCGTAACGTAAGATGACTTTAAGATGACTTTGAACTTTCAAGATTTCAAGAAGTTTAAAAAAAATACTGGTAATGTCTTTTTACTGCATTATCTTCTAACACACATCCCACAAATTTTAATCAATTTATTTCCTTTTTAATCCTTACTATTACAGTGAAGGTTTACTCGAGCAATTATGGATACTTACCAATGAAGACAAGATTGCCTGGCTTTTGGCAACTTGAAGTCTGAGCATTTTGACTTCTTTGTTAATCTGATCCTTTAATGATTCCGTAGACCCTGATGTTAAAAATACTCGCTGAAAAATAAATATTGTCACGTTAAAACAACCACATGATGTTAGTTAATAAAATCTCTGGTTAAGTAGGGGGAAAAAATAGGACTCATTGTTTTTGTTTTTCTATTTGTTTGTGTAAAAATGAATAATGAATAATGAACAAATGGGGGGGGGATTGAGGCTTAATGGCGCGTCGACAACTTGGTCATTAGCGCCATCCTCAGTCACAGTGCAGTGGTCCAGGTTGCCACTGCACCACACATTACAGAGATGTTATTCAAACCCCTAATCTAAATCTTGTCATACATCTGTACCTCCTGCAAAAATTGAAAAACACCGGACAGGAGGACAGACTTATCGCCCAACTGACGCGCAATGTCATGCGGAAGATGGAACCAACGACGAACACCATCAAGATGGCGACAATCAACAAGTAAGTGCCGGACCGTAAGTGGCCGTCGACACCAAGAACATTCAGGAGGGAACAAATGCCCGTTTTACAGAGACTAAAACAAAAATTTGGTATTTTTTCACATATTCAAGGAATTTAATAACCATTATAGCAGACTAAACTGTTTTGTGTTACCCCCCACCCTTTCCAACTGCCGCCCCAAGACTTAAGGCAAAAACCTTATACAGTTTTTTTAGTTGGTTTGCTCTCATTTCCCAAAAAGTGTAGGTCTTGGTCTAGCATAATTTTAATTGCTTAAACTATCAGCTAGCAATTAAAGACAATTAATACTGAGAAGCTCAGCAGAACCCTCACAAAAAAGAAAAATTCCGTGCCAGGAGGCAGTGCGCATCTAGCATGCAAATCTACTTAAAAAAAAGTTTTTATAGGTAATCCTAGTTTTCCATTTGAATACCATAACTAGTTAAAAATAAATTAGCAATTTCTAATTACCAATTTTGAAAATTAGTCCCAAAAAACCTATTTTTGGCAAGGTTTGGCCTGGTGATAAATGGAAGCAAGCAGTATATAGGGGCATGGGTTTGTTTTAGCAACATGATCTGTGCAACTCTAGTAAAGTTGTTGCGATGGCCTTATTGATAAGGTAATATAACAGGGGAAAAAAATTAAAGCTTGCTTCTAAAATCAGTTGTCAGTGTTCGTCTGTGGCACTAGACTAGCCGGATGACAGCATTTAAGACACTATTGTACGCCATAGCCAACTTGCTTCACTGTACTAAATAAATGCTCGGTATAATTCAGCATTGAAGAGAACCACAATAAAAGCGACTACATTTATTGTTTGGAGGTTAAATCCCGGCAAAAGTAGAAACCTGGGACAAATAGAAACTAGTGGAAAAAGGACGAATTAGATTTGGTATTTTTTCCACACATTCAAGGAATTTAATTACCATTATAGCAGACTAAACTGTTTTGTGTTACCCCCCCCCCCC
>JAHWFP010037544.1:10248-22004 GCA_023313725.1 Lithobius niger
TTTCTGTATCCGGCTTCGAAATCAATATTTGTACGATTATGAAATTAAAATAATTATTAAGGATTTCAAAGCAAACAAGAATAGGCACACGTAACGCAGGTTACGGTACCCTAGCTGAAAAATATGTGATAAATAACTAACCTAGTTTTCTGTATCGTTTCAAGAAAGACGAGTCTAGAATTATCTTACCTGGGAGTCAGGGTTTGATGTGTCGCTTGTGGCATCCAGATCAGCCAGACCAACAGCCCAGATGTCATGTAACTGAGCAGATGAAAGTTTTGTTGTTAAATCAACCTGCAAAAAAAATTTATTATTTATGTACAGTTGAAACAAATCTAATGTGCCATTTTCAGTTGCTAATCATGCACATGTCCTTCTGTAAAAATTACAACTTTCACAAATTAGAAATTACCAAAAATAAATTACAAATTAAAACACCACCAGCTATTATATATTATTTACTTTAGTTATCTTTACATAAATAAAGGTAAATTGGAAATACGCCATCAGCAAAAAATAGTATGCTAGAAAAATTAATAACAAAGACGTATATATTACTCAAGATTTCTGGCTAGTGCCAAATGGCAAGATTATTTACGCTGGTACCGCATCATGTTCTCCCCACTCAGTTTACTTTGCTACTTTCTGGCCCAAACACAAAAGAAGCCAACATTTTTGAGAATGGGGAAGGTGCCACCCGAGAAAAGACTTGTTTAAGAGTACAGACAATTTGCAAACAAAGCTTCTATTGATTCCTGTGACAACTGAAAAAGATATTCTAAAATAACCATTTAATGATACGTGTATAATAGTAATATCTGCCACTGGTATAAAGCAGCAGGCATGTCTTAATACTGAAAATATGTCGTCAATGTGTCAATAGCACTAACAAAGTTGGTCGCGATGAGTGGTGCAAAGCAGAGCTTCTCAATCTGAGCTGCATCTGTCGGTCTGTATACATGATAACTTTCAAACCCTCTTTGTCACATTAATTTCAAATTTTCCGTAGATATTCTATGCCCTATTCATAGATTCCAGTTTGTAATCAATCAGATTTAAAAAGGGGTTTAGGGATTTTGACCCTTACCAAAATTTGTCATACATCACGAATACACCAATAGTAATAATCATTATTCCCAGAAACAGAAATTAATGTATTACTAAAATACTTGACGCATAAAACGACACTAAATGCACCCAACCTATACACCTGTATCAGTCTTACCAGCTATTTTTTTTTAATTGCTTTTTCATGCAGGCATTCTTGGCCAAAGAGAGGAAATGTATTCCAACACAAATACTAAAATAATACCTAGTTGATTACAACTTTACTTAAGGTGTGTATATCTATTAACTGAATTTGTATACAAATGAATGAAGATGGGCTACAAAAAATGCAGCTTTTACGTCCAAAATATTTTCCAAATTTTGGGGGAAAAAAGGTGCAAACAGGGACCACTTTTTCCACAATCCAGTCCTGTTTCACAGGAAGTGGGTCCTATTTACCAACATTTTTGAAAAAGAAACGAACGACAGTTGACATTTTTTACTGGTGCTTTTTCAAAAGTTTCATGGAAATATGACCAACTTTATCGGAATCAAAATTGCACATCCAGAAAAGTGGTCCTCATTTGCATTTATTTAAAAAAAAAAAAATTTGGAGTATTCTGCTCCAAAGGATGAGAAGCACTGCCTATGTACAATAAGCATTGCTAGACTTAGCTCATGCATTTTGACCAATTGTAGCAATAGTGAAAGTTACGTCAGATTTTTAGTTAGGTAAAAGGTAATATGCTGCCATTCTAATTAACATCACAATGTACAGGATAAGTAAAAAATCTCGCAAAATCTTCTCCCCTCCTATTTCTTAAAGTTACCATATAAAATTGGAGGGGGTGGGGGGAAAACACAGTTGCTCAGGGGCCGCACAGACATGTTGGAATAGTTGAAATTAAATAGGGTTTTACTTTCACCTTTTTAAATGCAAATATGTACACAATAAGAAGAAATGACATCTTGTAGTGAGCCCGGCAGAAAGCAAAATACAAAAAAAAGTAAAATCTTAGGTTTAAAATGGTAAAAATTAAATAAAGATCGCAAAAACAATAGTAAAAAAAGGAAAAACTTTTTTTTAGTACAAATGGGAAGAATTTTTTCCCCACTTCAATAAAAAAGTTCTTTCGACACTCGCAACATTTCTTTATATTTTTTGGGAAATAATTCCAGATCTGTGAGGTTTGACCCACTAAGGAAAATTTACTAACTTCAGTTTACTTAAAAACTTCGCAGACAGTTAAAAGCATTATGAGTTATGACCACAAATGGCAAAACTGTGCCCAACAATTTATTTGACAATACAACCTTAACATACCTTTTTAACATCAACATAAAATTAATTATCACCGTTTCCGAGAATGGGAGCGTAAACTGATTTGCAGTTCTTTCATCTAACCAATGCCAACGTAAAAAAAAAGGAACAAAATTACGAACAGAATTATAGTGTGAGGTCTGTTAGATCGAAAATTAATGTGGATGGGGACAGGTCGGACAAAACCATTATAGCTTTTATATTTTTTTTTACTTGAGATCTGTATCGGTAGGTAACACTAGATTTTTGTTAGAATACACGATTCATGAGTTATGGGGGAGGAGAGGTGCAATGCCACCTCCCAACAAAACCATTTTTGACTCGTAATGGTTTAACCGTTGGTCAGATTGGTAACACATCGGTTACGCGAACTTTTTAACACATAATTTGCTAAAAGATAGGGCCCATGCATATTTTGCGCAAAGTTTACCATTTGCGCTTAAAAATGCCAGTGCACATATGCTTCGTTCCAATTTAACACTCAACTTCCTAATTAAAAATACAGATGAAAGGTTTCTATTTAACTTAACTGGATTCTTTAGGCACACTAGAATGTGTAAAGTGTACCAAAAAATTGCAAAACCTAAATGCGAGCCACTTTACGGTCACTTGAAGATGCCATGGTGACGTTGTTTGGTCTTTGTTTTTTGTATAAAGTGTGAGTTTGTTTTCTAGTTTTTTTTAATTCCATGGTGTAAGCAATACTTTTTTTTTTGCTAAATAATCAGTACAGCTAGTGGTTCTGGACGAATTTTAACCTGATGATTTTCATTATCACATTTATTTTGCTGTTAAACATTCCATTTAATTTGAAAATCGCTACACATTTTGACCAATATAACATCACTACCTTTAGATAGGCATAGTGTGATTCCTACTTATGACAAATAAATTTGATTAGCGTTGATGGAAAGAAGGCATCACCTCATTTCAGGAAAACCTACGAATATACATTTAAGTTAATTGGGACGGTTGAAGGAGTAGATTTAATTTGAAAACTACTACGCAATTGACCAGTATGAAGTTACCACTTCACTTTTAAATGGCCACTGGATGGCCCCTACTTATAATACATTTGAATAGCCTTGGTGTAAAGAAGGCATCACCACAATTTAGAAAGCATAAGTATACCCATTTAAGTGAAGTAGGATACATGAAGGCTTAATTTAATTAAAAAATCGCTACACATTTTATCACGATGACATTCCCACTTCCCCTTTAAATGGGTGTAGGATGATCCCCTACCCTGTTCCTCGATCACTGATCACGCCGATCCAACCATAAAACTATTAGATATGACTAAACAAAAATCCACAGAATTTGGTGATTTTGTCAAACTTGTCCCCTTGACCTTGTTGAGGGACCTCACTACAGGATACACAGGTGATCAAAGTTACGAGTTAAAAACTGCAGTGCAGCTACACCAGGGGATATTGGCACAGTTGCACCATAGGGGGCCAAGCAAGTGCATCTGCACATTGGGGCACATGCCCCCACCCCACCCCCACCCCCATTGCCGATGTTGCCCCTTTTTTGCTTTTCTTCAGGTCGAAAAATTACGGGAAAGAAAAACATTAAAACAAAGGTAAAAACCATTAGAAGAAAGACTTTCAGAGGAACAAAATATTCAAGGGTTGGAAAAATAGTGCTTACCCTTTTTTGTTTGCTTTTTTTGGAAGATAGCCTCGGGCCCCCCCCCCCCCAAAAAAAAGTCTGTGTGCACCACTGCATGAAAGCAAACAGCGAACTGTCTGCATCGCCTGGTGTACTGCAGTGAAGTTTTTAGGGCAAACTTTCAGTGCCTGTAAATCCTACATTCTTTTCATACTTCTTTGTTTTCTTTGCGTTACCATTAATTTACACTTCTCCACAACTCTTAAATTTACACGGCTAGTCTGGGACATAGTTCAAAAGTTAATACCATAATGACCTTGAAGAGGCATGCCAAGGTCAACTATTCCAACATGCACCAATAATGGTTCCCCAACCACTGTGTTCATCCACCCAGGGCTCCGCAATATGCCTCGACTCACCTGTATATCAATCAATCTACAAAATCAGAAATTAAGAAAACTACAAAATAAAAATGGTTTGCATTACTGCCATTCCATTATTTAAAATCATTAATGTACAACGTGGTAGCCAATATACTTGCAAAAAAAAAAATGAACACAAACTCTATACTTGACTTCCCAGGCTAGGCTTTCTGCCAAATGCAATAAAGGCTGTATGCACACAGAGGCACATTTTTTTCAGTTGATCTTCATGTCCATTACTCACAATAAATTACAATTAATATTTAGGCAAATTGAAAGCATGCACGAATGCTATTACAAATGGAATCGACCCTAGACCGTTTTTTCCCGCTGCCACACATTTGATATTATCAAGCTTTCCAACTGACCCCCCCTCCAAAGGGTCAGTATTTCCTTTTTTTTGTTCGGCAGCTCATTGTGGAAAGTCAACATATGGGAGAAAACAGCAGGAGATACGACAAGGAGCCAAAACTGCTGGCACAAGCCCCTTACTGCTCATTTTAAAAAGTTTCCCGAAGCACACTCTATAGCTAAAACACTTATCGCCGACTTTAATTTGAGAATTTCGGATGGAAAATGTCCAAGGGCCGATGATACCAAACACATAAAGGGCTACAAAGACAGTTGATTCGTAGACATGTTTTAAAATTGAAGAAAAAAGAAAAAGGGGAAGAAAAAGGAAAAAAGAAACCCTGCAGAGTGAAAAGGAAACGATGTTCCGGAACAATTGCATTGCTAGGAGTGCAGCGGCTTCTAAAGGTGATGACGCAAACTTGGCTACAATGCTGAAGGTCATAACATTTTTTTTACAGAATCTTATTTTGTAACGATCTATTCATAGTGGTGCAAATGTTAACTTATTCTGGTTACAATTTCCACCCAAAATCTACACTGAAATGTAATAAGAGTTTGGTTTCCTCACTGGAAAATAATTATGTAATGGACTAACATCAAAGAAATGGAGTGAAAGTTTCAAAATTTGATTACGATGTGAAGAGTTAAAGACTGTTGTACCAATCAAATAAAATTCTAATTGGCTCTATAATTGCCTGCATTGAAGAAAAACTACGTAAAGTTGAACATCGTCCAGAAGTTGCCAAACTGACACTTTCGTGCTATTACATGCAACAAACGTTTCACATGTGGCATCGGTGCGATTGAAATGTTCAGGTTTCAGAGGAAACAGATGCGTTTTCAATGAGTTAGGCTAACTGAATTAGTATAGTCACAGTATACAACTAATAGTCTAGGTACTTTGATCTGTGGGATCAACTGACTTGTGTGGTCCATCTTGTCTATAGTGGTTAAAGATGCGTTTCCCGAATATTGGACAGATTTGTAAAACTAATGGTATTTTAAAGTTCGTTCCGTAGCTTAGTCATTGAACAGGTTCAACTACACGAAGTCTACATTTCGATTTTTTTTCAGGCAGGCGGTGGCACAGCGTGGATCAGAGTTGTGCACGGGTACAGTGACAAAGTCAGAACCTCGTGTGTTGGCACCATCATTAGCTAACAGTACAAACGTATACTCCAATAATTTTTATTTCACCTATTAAGGGTAGTAAAAAAATAATATAAACTTTAACAAATAAAAATAACCGTAACAGTAATGTTTCAGGTAAACTGAGATGGTGGCAGTGAAGGTTGATAAGGAACACTATAACAGAGTAAGAAGGTAAACAAAATAAAGACAAAGCAGTAACAGCAGACAAGCCGCTAAAAACGTCTGCAAGAGCAGACAAGCCGTTAAAAAAAGCCAATGAGAGCAGACAGGCCATCAAGCTGGTTAAAATATCAGTAAAGAGGAGACAAGCTGTTACAAATTTTCGGGCAGACAAGCTGTTAAAAATGTCAGTAAGAGCTGGCAACCCGTTTAAAACGTCGCAGCAGACAAGCAGTAGAGCAGACAAGCCATCAGAAACTTCAAGATGTTAAAAATACCAGTTAAGAGTAGACAAGCTGTTAAAAATTAAGGAGCTGTTAAAAATTAAGGAACTGTTAAAAATTGAGGAGCAGACAAGCTGTTGAAAATTAAGGAGTAGACAAGCTGTTAAAATATCAGAAATAGCAGACAAGCTGTTAAAAAAGTCAGTAAGAGCAGACAAGCTGTTAAACGAGTCAGTAAGAGCAGACAAGCCATCAAAAACGTCAGTTAAGAGCAGACAAGCCGTTAAAAATGTCAGTAAGAGCAGACGAGATGTCAAAAACATCAATAAGAACAGACAAGACATCAATAACATCGGTAAGAGCAGACAAGATGTCAAAAAGACTAAAATTGCAGGGCCCGAACCTGCTTAATTTTAGTTTTTATTGCCTAACCGAAATTATACACTACCAGTTTTAATAGCAGTTTCTTTTTGAGCTTTATTATCCCCTAGAATCTTGAAAGTTGTCTTCCCTGCCGAGCTTGTACGGTACTGCGCGTGAGCGGGCCTAGGTCTGCTTATATAAGCTCCAGCGCAGCAAAGTGTTAACATCATTTTTCCACCTTCCAGAACCTAGCTCATGGATGGGAGGTTTGGGCGGGAGTTAAGGTAATGTATATTTTCGGTTAGGCAATAAAAACTAAAATTAAGCAGGTTCGGACCCTGCAATTTTAGTCTTTTTATAGCCGACGAAAATATACATTACCTGTTTTAATAGCAGACTTCGTGTACCGGAGGAGGGCTAGGTTCTATCTTCCCGCTGTACGAGCTGGCATCCCCAGGAAAAGAAACTTTCCCTGATGTAGACACATCTGCGTTTCAAACCACTTTCACCATGTTGCCAGAGTTGGGATGTAGTAAGACTCGGGTGAGTTTGCAAAATCAATTGTAAGGCGCGATTGGGGATGCGGTTTCTTAAGGATATGTAATAATAGGTTTAAAAAATACACCGCATGCAGTGGTCTAGCATTTAAGGGGTTCAAAGCAAGGAATCAAGCATAAGACCTGAAAACATCTTACCTTGTGGAAAGGATGAGGATGGTGCGGAAGTGGAGGTATTGTGAAGAAACCGGAGGACAGGCCGGAGGTAAATCTTGAGGATGATGTAGGATGTGGTAGTGGTAGTGAAGAGATATAGACTGGTTGGACGATGATCACACTACCTTCCCTCTTCTTTTTTTTTTGAATGATGTGAACTTCTTGTTACAGATTTGAGCGAGGAGAATGGTCATACTATCCCCTGTAAGAAGGGGAAGGTAAAAACGGTCACCTCGCTGTCCCAGAATAAAACGGAGGTATAAGTTCTGTTAAAGCCGGAAGGTGAGAATGTTTACGGAATCATCCGAAACCCCAGGGCTACGCCTGTGGCCTTGGCGCGGCATGGACACCACGGTAGGTCTCCTTCCGCAGATTTGTGTTTGGATTGATACCGTGGAAAACTGGAATGAAGGAGGCGGCGTTGTCGAATTGCCAGACCGAGTAATTCGAAATGCGTGACAAGAGCGGAGATTGTAGGGTTTGTCACCAAATAGAGATAGAGGTTTCGTAGGGTTCTGAATCGGTTGCGACGCCTGGTGTAGAAGCGGAGGCTGCAGCATGAGATGTGTCAATAGTAGAAGTGGATGGCTGTGAGTTGGGAGGAAGAGAGGAGGCACAGTAGGCGGAAGGACGGCAGAAGAACCATTTGATGGTTTCTGGAAGTCGTCTGGGACATACGGAGGGGCCGTAGAATCGATTTACGTTGGATCGGACACTAGAAGTGGTGAAGTGTAGTACTGTACGGTGGTGACGGAAGTATCCTCTAGGGAGATGGTACAGGTGATGGGGCAGTCTGATGCAGTGTCCGCGGGGAGGGAGTCTTGTGTTGTACAGCGGAGAGGCGAGAAGGAGAGGTAGTACTGATGGAAGGTGGTGCATTTTGCGGACGTCGCGTCCGGGAGCGGACACAATAATAGGCCCACCATGGTGGTGAGGATTGGATTGGAGACAGTAATCTATGGTGCGTACGGAGGAGGGCGTAATTAAGCCTCATGGAGTAATACCGCCTGTTTACTATTTCGAGCTCGTTCGTGAGGGCCTCATTAGATGCCCATAACATGCGATTTTCGGCCTGGAGGCTGTCCACGGTGGCAGCTGCTTGGCAAAGCGTCGGTAAATCTGTTAAAGCAGATCGTAGGGAAGCGTATTCGGTTGAAAAGTGTTCCGCAAAGGTGAGAACAAAATCGACGTTGAAGTTTAAGTCCTCCATTTCTCTAACAGATAGGTGTATACCTTGGACAAGCGCGTCTTGTAAAACAGATGCCGAGGGAAAAGGAACGAGAGGAGACGGAAGCAGTGCTCCTTGGGCTGTGATATCAGACTGAGGAGGATGATCCGTAATCACAGAATGTTGGGATGTAGGTGTTATCTTGGTGGCGGAAGGTGATGTGACACCTTTGTTTTGGTAGTAGGGGGACGCAGAGGCGCAAATGGAAGACGTGCCGTGTTTGATCCTTACGCCTTTAGTAACGGGAGCACTGGTCTTTAAAGATTGCAGGCCGGATTTACTGGTAACTGCGGGAAAGGCATCCATCGCAGGCAGGTTGGGATGTGGTGTAGATTGCGGAGGCAGACTGATAAAGAAAGCCTTCCCTTCAATGGAGTCGTTGGGGTAGAACGTTAGTTTGTAGGCAAGCTGGGTTGGTACGGCGAGCGCGGAGGTGGAGTGTGAAGCCGTTCCTTTCGTTGAGACGGTTTCTTAATAGACGGGCAGGAACGTCCGTTGTATGACAGTTTGGGTTGTTTTGGAAGGTGCGGAGGCAGGACTTGAAGTGGGCCCTTCCGTTTAGACGGTGGTTTTGCGGAGGAAGGAGAAGTTGCGCAGAAGAAGTCTTGACGGCATGTGGGATGGCGGAGGCGGCTTCCTTCTGTCTACGCGCACAATCAGCCCGTTGTTTGGACAAATATTGATGTTTGCGTATAAGAATCCATCGGGGAGGTGAGATGTCCACGCAGATCCTGCATTTATTGGTTAGACCATCACAGACGCGGTGCCGTTGACAACTTGGGTGAGGGTCAACGCGCACTTTCTTGGAAGAGTCCTACGAAACCCGGACATTTGCAGGGTTTTGGAGATGGCACATTTGGTTTCGTGATTTGGCTGGAGTCTGTAGAATCAACTTGTTGATGATCGGAGCCCTCTGAGGAAGAAGAATCATCCATGTCGGCGGAGGAACTGACAGAAGGAGACTGTTAGTCTTGCGCAGGAAGTTTGAATACGACCCTGCAATCGCAGAGAGGGACGCCAGCTGGTGGGAGAACGGAGAAACGTGCATCAGACAGAGGGAAAAGCTGAACAGTGGTGCCATCTGTGAAGGCAGCCGGCCGAAGGAATAGAGGTAAGCCTAGAACTATAAAGATCGTAACGTTGTGTTGTTGGTAATGGCGTTGTCCAGCTGCGGAAGGAAACAATGACGAGCTGGGTCATCGTGCATCCCATAAAGTTTTTCTACTCCATGGTCTTTTGTTGTTGTTTTTTTTTTTTTAATTGTAACAAAGCGTCGTTTAACAATGAAATGGAAGCAAGTGTGTAGACGGGAGGAGGTTGCCTGGGAGGATGAGTATGATGGGAGCATATAACCGCCGGAGGTTCGTCTTCGTTGAAGAAACGTTGTGTGGAGGCATAACGGAGGGTGGTATGGTGTGGTCGGTATTCAAGGTATCTGAATGACGCCAGGATTTCAAGTTATTAAATACATTTCAGCCCGAAAGGGAGGTTGAGTAGGGTTCAGGAAAGTTCGATTAATAGAGTTAAGGACTACCAGGTGAGGATGGAGGTATAATGTCCTTGGTACACGAACGACTTGAAGGAAATACCGGTAGGCGGATGGTAGTTGATGGCGAGGGTGATGGATTCGTTGCCAGAGGTGTGATTCCTGGAATGGTAACAGGTCGGGAACGAATAGTCGAGGGGGACCGTGGAGAGAGTGACAGAAAATCTGGAGTATGGTTCAAAGAAAGTATATTGGATGTCATAATGCAGCTCCTCCTCACATATCAAGTTAACGTTGAGGGTGTTTGGAGGGGAGGGTCCAGGGACCGACTGCTGTGGCAGTATCACGGAGGGGCGGTCTGGGTCGCAGAAGGCCTATTGAAGGTTGGGAACGGGAAAGGCAGTTGTAAGTAGTCCGGAAGAAGGAAAGCTGGAAAGGACACAGTGTCAACGCCGAGAGGAATGGTGACAACAGGTGATGGCAAGACCGGTGGTGCGAAGAAGGGCGTTACGAAAGCTGGGTCTGAAGGAACGAGCGGATGTAATGGATGATTCGAATTTGCGACAAGCCTCTCTATGAGCGGCGGAGGGGAAGTAAGAGATGAGGTATGGAAAAACCGCTGCAGGTGGCTGCCAAGGTTGTCTGTAGATTAGGAGTGTGCCATAGGAGCACGGCCGGAACACCGGTTTGGTGCCTGGGAGATGTAAGGGCGACGGAAGGGGACAGGTCCCTCCCCAGTGGTGTGTGGAATCCTGGACAGCATACAAGGCTGAGCAAAGGGAGAATGGCAGCATATGTGGGTCTGTGGAACGGAAGGAGAATTGTAATGAGCATCCGCCTGTCTTGTTGTGACATCTTGAGAAAGGGAAGATGTAATACCACCGGAGGAGGATGCCAAACCCGGAGGCGGAAAGCCCGTCTTAGAAGTGGAGGAGCTAGAGCCGGCGCAGGAAGTAGCGGAGGGTGGTTCCAGAGAAGGAACAGGAGACGAGAGACCTTCCGAAGGAAGGACGGATGAGTATGATGAACCTGACAAGGGCTGAGGAAGGTCGTCCTTAGCTGACGGAACGGATGAAGCTACCATAGAACCGTTGCAAGTTCAACGGAAGGCAAGACAATTCCAACAGGAAAGGGAACGGAGGACGGTGCACTTCCGCGGAAGGGAGGTATGCGGCGGGTGATGATGCGGTGGGGAAGCTCGGAACGACCAGTCAAGGAGATCACCCTAGGAGAAATGATGCCAACAGTTCGCTGCGCCGGAGTTTATATAAGAAGACCTAGACCCGCGCATGCGTAGTACCATATGAACTAGGCAGGGAAGACAACTTTCAAGATTCTAGGAAACTAAAGCTCAAAAGAGGAAACTGCTATTAAAACAGGTAATGTATATTTTCGTTGGCTATAAAAACGTCAGTTAAGAGCAGACAAGCCGTCAAAAAGTCAGTAAAAGCAGACAAGACATCAACAAGTCAGTAAGAGTTAAAAAATGCCAAATTAGCAGCTCTGCTCTTACTGACGTTTTTTAACAGCTTGTCTGCTCTTTCTGGCATTTTCAACAACTTTTAAGCTCTTACCGACATTTTCAACAGCTTGTTCGCTCTTACCGACATTTTCAACAGCTTGTTCGCTCTTACCGACATTTTCAACAGCTTGTCTGCTCTTACCGACATTTT
>JAHWFP010037544.1:22328-55626 GCA_023313725.1 Lithobius niger
TCTGTACTGACTTTAACAGCTTGTCTGTACTGACTTTAACAGCTTGTTCACTCTTACTGACATTGTTAATAGCTTGTCTACTCTTACTGACATTGTTAATAGCTTGTCTACTCTTACTGACATTTTTAACAGCTTGTTTGCTCTCATATTTTTGCTAGCTTGTCTGCTCTTACATTGTAACAGCTTGTCTACTCTAACATTTTTGACGACATGACTACTTTTACCGATTGATGGCTTGTTTGCATTAAAAATGTGAGTAAGAGCAGACAATACGTTAAAAATGTCACTAAGAGCAGACAAGGTACTAAATATGTCAGTACGAACAGACAATTGCAGTAAAGCTCAAGAAATGCTCACGTTCATGAATCCATTGGTTTTTACAAGAACAGACAAGCTACTAAAAATGTCAGTAGCAGACAAGCTTTGCTATTAAAAATGTCAGTAAGAGCAAAAAAACTACCAAAAATATCAGTTCAGAGCAGACAAGCTACTAAAAATCAGTAGGAGCAAGAAAGGCATTAAAACCTTGAGTAAAAGGCCAGCCATTAAAAAATTCAGCAAGAGCAGACAAGCCATTAAAAATATAAGACCAGACATGCTACTAAAAATATCAGTAAGAACAGGCAAGCAGTTAAATATATTGTCAAGCGTAGATAAGCTGCTAAAAATGTAAGTAAGAGCAGACAAGCCATTAAAAATATCAGTAAGAGTGAATGAAGTCTGTGCAAGCATGTTAGTAAGTAGGCCTAATAAGTAAGTGAAAATTAACAATATAATAGCCTATGTTTGTACGTACCTGTATGTCCGTACGTCTATACGTCTGTGAGGTAAACAATTCCACAAATGCGACGCGAAAAAATTAATACTGTGTTATTCACAACATACATAGTACGTTTTGGTATTCAACTTCAAATAACATCTTTGCTGTGCATTCATTTTTGCAATATGCATTGAATGCAAGTAATACACCGTAAAAAAATAAAGGCCAAGCTGCCTAATTTGCACAACAATCTGCCACATTAGTCCTTTCTCCAAGAAATGACACACCTACATTAGGGTGGATCAAAAAAATGCTTTTTTAAAATTTCAAATAGTAATAGTGTGGAAAAGTTGGTCTTCGACCTCCCAATCACTATCGCAAAAGAAAAAAAAATCTTAAAAAAATGTTTAGCGGTGCCCACCTGGGCCTAAACTCAAACATTATAAGTCCATTGGAAAAATTGCTAATTCCGCAAAATTGATTTTTGACTGGTTTAAAATACAGCTTTTTACATTATCTCACTTGGTACTCTCAGAGACCATTAAAAGAAGCTAGAAATAATTTTTTTTTTTAAATATTTTGCCCATAAACTTCGTTTTAATTTACGGCGTAAAATTGGCAAAAAACTCTTTTTATCCCTATTATTGTGGTCGGTAATTCGCATTGTTTTATGAATGAAAACAAAAATTGTTTCTGATTTTGGCTTCATTTAGTGATCTCTGAGAATACAAAATAAGATAATGTAAAAAGTTCTTTTTTAAACAATTTAAAAATCATTTTTGCGGAAATTGCGATTTTTCCAATGGACTCATGTTAAACTTTAGGCCCAGGTGGGCACCTGAAAATTTTTTTGGGGAATTTTGTTTTCTTTAGGGATAGTGATTACATGATTGAAGACCAACTTTTCCATATTATTACGATTTGAAATTTATAAAAAGCATTTTTTTAACCAACCCTTACTTACACTGGTGAAAAACTGTCTTTTGCTCTAAATTTACGATTCAGAACCAATTAGCTCTTTTACACCCCAATTATTAAAATGACTCAACAACTGCTTCCTACACTAAACTTTTTTTTTAATTCCCTTATTCCATTATTCATTACCACTGTATGCTAGCCTCTAAGGTGCCCCATTTCGAACTTGTCCAAGAAAACAAGACTCGGGCACGGTTGACTGTTATAGCTCTTTTTCCCATAAATGATTCCAACCATCATTTGTTTTATTTTACAAAACGTCAGTGCTGACTAGCTGCCTGCATGTCCCAACAGTGATGAATAAATATTTGGTTTCATACACTTGCATTTTACTTTTTACGTGGTGATGGACAAAATTGTTTGTTTTAATTTGATTTGTTTATCAAGTCAAAAAAGTAGAGATACACTTATATAGCTTGTCGTTTTTATAAATGATTAAAAACTCTAAAATACCAGTATTACCTGGTTGATTTTGGTTTCTATTGCCTGTTGAAAATATACATTACCTTTTTTTATAGCAATCTCCTTCTCAAAATGCTGTTCCATCTAGAGAAATTAAATTGAAGATGTCCTTCCGGTTCGCTACCTACTGCGTAGGTGACTGCGCAGCCTCCTTCATATAACAACCGAAGCGGAGCGGTATGCTCACCTTTTCGAACCTCTATTGTGTCCAAATGGCGAGAAGAGGGGAGGAGGGCGGGACCAAGGTAACGTATATTTTCAACAGGCAATAGAAACCAAAATCAACCAGGTAACACTGGTATTTTGGAGTTTCTAGTTACCTTGAAAATATCCATTACCTTTTTTATAGCAATCCCATAGACTTTGTGAAGGCGGCGGGCACCATTTGACGCAAGGTCACTCAGGTAGTGACCGGTTCCCTTCACAGAAAGTCAGTGTGTAAAAGGGGTTAAAGTATACGTCGGGCGGCAACGAATGGCCCGATCCAGTAAAGTCCCTCAGCTTGATGGGACATATCCCTGAGATAGTGGGACGTGAAGACCGTGGGATGCCTCCACGAGGCAGCTTCCATTATGTTAGTGATGGGAATGTTACTGTAATGAGCCCAGGACTTGGAAATTGCACGAAGTTCGTGGGCCATTACTCTGATACCTTCATAGATGCAGTTGATGTCAAGTGATTCATAGGCTTGGACGATAACACTTTTAAGCCAGGTGGCAATCATGCGTGTTGAAGTCGTTCCGACCCTGTTATTAAAGAGGAGAAATAGTTGGGAGCGTCCTCGGCGGATAGGTTCGGAGGCCTTCAGATAGAAACGAATCGGCCGGACCGGGCAGAGAGCCCGTTCCTCTTCGTCACGTAGGATGGTGGATAGGGAAGGAATGATGAAGGAGTTCGTTCGTTCATCAGGTTTCTGAGTCTCAGCACGGAACGATGCTCTCGCAGTCAACGTTACATCAGCTTAGTTAGGTAGGAAGAAGCAATCTTTTTCCATGACATTAAGGGCCTGTAATTCGCTGCATCGGAGGCAGGCGGCTAGAGCCACTAGTAACACTGTCTTCCTTGTAAGGTGGCCGAGTCTGTATGAGCTGATGGGTTCGTAGAGCAGAGCCATGAGTGCTGTAAAGACGATGGACAGGTCCCACTCGTGAAATTGTCTTGTAATACGTGGTCGGTCCAAGTGGAATGAATGAATTAATGACGAAATCCTGTAATCTGTGAGGAGGTTCGTGTTACTGGCCGCTTTGAAGACAGCGTTCAGGACGGAACGGTACACAAAGATTGCGGAGCCCCTGAGGCAGCTTTTGAACAGAGTTGTGAGGAACCGGAGAAGGCCTTGCATGTGGCGGGCCGCCCCCCCCCCCCAGATCGGATCAACCTGTTCCGTGATACACCAATTAAGCCATCGTTTCCAGTGACTGTCGTAAATTTTGTTGAAGGATCGGACGGCTCGTGATGCAATGCGAGCGGCCTCGTCCTCAAGAATGCCAGATGCTCGGATAAGCTGGATGATAGTAGCCACCCGTGAAGTCGTAATGCTTGGTGGTTCGGGTGGAGGTTCGTTCCTCCGTGTTGGGACAAGACGTCCGGACAGCTCGGCAGGCGGCGAGAAGAGCCGACGAGGAGGCTGAGCAGCAGTGGATACCATGCTGCTACAGGCCAATTCAGTGGTGTTATTAAGAGGAATCGGCCGTGTGAGCTGGCAATTTTGCGTAGAACAAGAGGGAGGAGGGGAGGGGGGGGGGGGCAGGAAAGGCATACGCGTGGAGGTGATCCCAATTCAGGGTTAATGAGTCCACTGCCCAGGCACGAGGATCCGGAAGGGGGCTGACGAATAGGGGAAGTCTGGCATTGTATCTCGTGGTGAGGAGGTCGACCATTGGGTGATCCCAAAGGTGGAACAGAATGGAGCAAATGGTTGAATGTAACATCCATTCGCAGGTGGGTGGTTCCCGACGAGAGAGGGAATCGGCAATTCTCCGGAATGTGGCGTAGTAGGAGGCAGACACGGAGTTGAATGCATAGTTGAAAACTTTGAGAGGTGACTTGATGGAAGGGTAGGGAGTGCGTTCTGCCTCCCTGCCGGAAGTAGGCAACAGCAGTGGTGTTGTCTATGTGGACTTGTACTGTTCGTCCTGCTACATGGTCTTGAAAATGTCGAAGTCCGAGAAGGACTGCCAATAGTCCCAGGTGATTGATGTGGAACGTCGTTCCAGTCGGCCAATTGCCGGAGAAGGTTAGGTTGTCGATGTGGGCTCCCCAACCTGTTTGGGACGCGTCCGTGAAAAAATGAACTTGTGGGAGAGGCTCGTGAAGGGGAACTGTAGCTATCAGGTTGAGAACGTCCATCCACCATCAGAAGGTTTGGTGGGAAAGGAGGGACCGAGAGGTTGGGATGGCAGAGCTAGTTAGTGCTAGTTGTGGATTGCCCCAATGGGCGGAACGGTAGTGATGTAACGGTCGTGCCATCCACTTGCCGTAAAGAACGAGGTCTGCGAAGGAGGAGATGATTCCGATGGTGGAGGCAAGATCTTGGAAAGTGTGGAGAGGTGTGCATAGGAAGATTCTGGCGGAAGGTAGGCTACTACGGCTTGAAGCCACTACTACGGCTTGAAGCCACTAAAATAATTGAAAGAATCATTGTATCGGAGGTTACCTTCTGCCAAGCTTTGACATGTAACCGAAGACGTTCCCCTACTTCTTGCAGGGGAGGTGAAATGTCAGTAATTGTCGCGTCCCCTGTTGTGGGACGGAGAGGAACGTTGTCGTCTGTCGGAGTGAAGGGACGACCCACGAAATGACCCCGTCCACATCCCTGGTATCGGGATGGAAAGGGTGATGCGGAACGTGGTACTGGAGGCGGAGCAGGGTCTGGTGGTTTTGCGGCCTTCCAATCGTCCTTAGGCTTGGAAGACGGAATGGAACGTCGTCGGCGATTCTGGCGATTCTTGTTGTAATGAGGTTTGCGAGAGATGTCGAGGTGAGGGGGCTACTTTAGGAATCAATCCGCGGAATAGGTATTCTGATTCGTGAATGGGCTGATTCCGGAGATGATGATGAGTGGAATCGTGGAGATTTGGTGCTGTGTTCAGAGCTATTTCTCATAAAAGGAGCGTGGAGTTGTAGAGTGCACGCGTGAACCAATTCATGGCATGGTAAGTGGCAAAGCAGCTCTTCCTAAAGACTTGATTGTTGAGGAACGCTAGTTGGTGGGTGTCATGAGGGGGATCGGTGTAGTCTTTCACACAGTGCGTTGGCTGCAGTGCTAAGGACGTCCGCTTGGGACGCGGCACGAAGACCAAGGCGGAGGGGTCGTTATCACGTAGGACGAAAACAGGAACCGCAGCTCATCAAGGAAGATAGTGAGCGGAGGCGAAATCCAGCTTGGTATCAGCGGTGAGGAACTCCAACTGAGGATAAGTGTCAAAGTTTCTTGGATTGGCCGTTCCTTCTCCGATGGGACGGAATAAGTAATTTTCGCGGCTAGGACGAGGTGGAGGTGGATCCTTATCCAATTCAAGAAGCGTTCCGTTACGGGGAGGACGCCGCCGGTTCTGAGTAGTGTTGTGAGGAGCGTTGTTGACTGTCCTAGCAACGGTCGTTGGTGTGAGAGTTGTCACGCAGACCAAAGCCAAAACCAGTTGCAAGGCCTAGGTTCTTGGAGACTGGATCGGCGGTGGAGGATGGCTTTTATAGAAAGCAGCCCAGAATGATCCCTTCGACCGTTTTTAATAACTCTGGAAGTGGGATCTCTGAAGGATCAGGGTGGTCCTGGATGGAGGGTCAGGTTGTTCTGAACGGGACGTATTTAGGGATCCTGCGAGTAATAAGAATCAAGGTGGTTGTCCGCAGGAGGAACGGGCAGAATTGGTAATGGAGCCGACGGAGCGAAACGTGGAGGTGGATTATCCTGAACGGTAGAGGGACCAGCGTCCTCAATGGAAGGTCGGTGGCGTTTAGGACGGAAGCAAGCCATGACGAAGTACCGTCTGAGACTGGTGCTTTCCGCTTAAAAACTTGGAGGGAAGAGTCCATAAGAGTATGCACCTGGGATGAGGTAAGTGGCTCGTCAGTCCACTGAGTGGTGGAACGTCGAGTTACTGAAAGTTGAGAGGAATGCAAAGACAAGTCCAGAGGAGAGAGTTGCGGTCCTATAGAGGACAGCAGTTTGGCAGCAGCAACTTTCTGGGTTTTGAGTTGAAGTTTAAGGCAGGAATACCGTTCTTTCGTTCGAGAGTTCCTCGGAAAGGGAACGTAGGTCCCGTACCGACGGAGGCTGGCTACAAGGAATCGGAGATGTAGCAGCAGTACCACAGAATGCTGGAAGGGAAGGCTCGGTAAGAAAGGGATTCGGAGGTGGAAGCGAATGCGCCAAAGAATCCTGTTCCGTTGTTAGTTCAAGAATTTCAACATTGTCCGCAACAGGCAGAGCCTGTGGAGATGCGGAACGAGGAGTAAGGGACGAGGAACCATCCTTTGGCGTTCCTTTTAACTCGCGGCATAGGAACGGCGTTACCGAGGAATGCGGAACGTAGAATAAAGAACGCAGCGAGAACGAAGTGAACAGCTTGGTGGCTAGAGAAGAAAAGGTGAGCATAGCGCTCCGCTTCGGCTTTTATATGATGGAGGCTGCGCAGAAACCTGAGCAGCAGGTAGCGAACCGGAAGGACATCTTCAATTTAATTTCTCTAGATCGAACAGCATTTTGAGAAGGAGAATGCTATAAAAAAGGGATATTTTCTAGAAAGCATGTTTTTAGGAATGATTAAAAAGCTTGAATTAGGAACGATTAAAGAGCATTTTGTATTTAGGAACGATTAAAAAGCTTGTATTTAGGAATGATAGAAAATCTTTGTTGCATTTAGAAATGACGTAGAGCTTTTTATATTTAGGTGATTAAAAAGCTTGTATTTAGAATTATTACGAAGGTGGTCATTGTGGCTGAGTTGTGAGAGAGCTCAGCCTGGTTGCTGGAGGTTTGCGGATCTGGTCGAACCCCTGGAAAGGGGACCTTGGCAAAGTCCCCGCCAGGACTGCCGGCCAGGGTAGCGTGAGAGGCTACCATGCTCCTTCAGCAGCTATGGGAACTATTCTGGCAAATTTTGGACAATCTTTCGGCCCCTACGATGATCGGAGGTTTCCCGGATCGAATCCCCGGGTTGGCACCTCCCTTTACCAGATATTTCTTCTTCTCTAAAAGTCTGGTAATGTTCAAAATTGAGCCGGTTCAGCCATACAAGGATTAAGTTGCTTCGGCTGACTTAAGGCTCAAAGAAATTAATTTAAAAAAAAAAATTAAAAGTTCGTATTTAGGAATGTTTAAAAAGATTATATTTATGAATAATTAAAAAGCATGTATTCAGAAGTGATGAAAAAAGTTTGCATTTACAAATGATTAAAATGCTTGTATTTGTGAATGGTTAAAACAGTTTATGTTTACGAATGGTTAAAAAGCTCGAGTTAAAGTAGCATCTCTCAATATTTTAACAGATGATTTATGCTACACATTCACTTTAGTTTGGCGTAGGATACTCCAGTTAGCAACTAATATTTTTTTACCAGGAGAGGATCTATCCCCTGGTACCAAACATGCACTGTAGACTTTGCAGCTGTTTACATTGTAGAAGGAGGAAGTTATTAATAGCGGAAAAAAAGTTATGAAAATTTTGGTACAGCACCCTCCCCATTAACAACATTTTGGATTTCCCCCCCCCCCCCATTCGATTCAACAGCAAAAATATTTTGTAGGTTTTAATTTCAACGCTATTCATTAAAGTAATATTTTTGAAATGGTAGTAGTTTTTAAACCATAGTTTTCACTGGCGTATTTATTGTACAATTCACTGGGCATGTTTGTTAAACGTATCAGGAAAAAACCTTAAAAGTTGCACACTCAACTACACCACTTGTGCATAGTTATAACATTACTAACCGGTTCGGAAGGTTGCTGGGTAGATGAAGGTTGTGTTTCAGATTCTCTGGGTGCCATTTTGCCAAAGTCGAATGCAACTAGATTGAAGTTAAAAAATAAAATTACTATCGTAAAATCTCAACCAGTTTAAGAACACAAAAACACAGACTGTACTCCATTCTTACCTTCTTGAAGAGGGTGTTTTTCCAGCAATTCAGCGTTGACTCTAGAATTACAAAATGGGTATTTGTGAGAGTGGTTAGTTTTTATTTCATTATAGTTTTACAGCTTAATATAGTGCAAAACCCAAAAAAGGACTAAGATTTTAGAGCAACAATACGAGAAGTAGACAACTTGCTTCACCTCGCCTCTCGAAGCAATTTTTTGTCCTACTTGGCTGCAAACACGAACTCGTGTGTAACTGTTAGCTTATAGGGCGTTGGCTGGGTTCACCGTCCAGGATGAAAACACGCCTGAGCCCCAAGAGCTTTGCAAACAAAGAGGTAGAAAGCCAGAAATAATGACAGCAAATCCAAAGGGACCTTTGCTCGCAGCACATGAACTAGGATATTACTAACCACTCAAAACTAAAAATGACAGTCATTATTGCTATCATTATTTCTAAAATGTGTCCACCATAGAAACTA
Organism: Lithobius niger; assembly: GCA_023313725.1. Lineage (NCBI taxonomy): Eukaryota > Metazoa > Arthropoda > Chilopoda > Lithobiomorpha > Lithobiidae > Lithobius > Lithobius niger. The sequence goes on from JAHWFP010037544.1 coordinate 31,084, forward strand.
CTATAACTCCACGAAAAAAATGCTGCCATTCTGGTTCTAACTGCGACAGATCCCACCTCTACCTCTACCAGGGACGACGCTAGAATCACTTTATTGGGGAGGCGGCAGTGGGGCAGCAATTTTAGCCAGGGGGGCGAACCGAAAAATTCAACTTTAGCGGTTCTCTCCCCCCCCCCCCCAAAAAAAAAGAATTTAAAATAAAACTCTTGTAATTCTTTCTCACACCGAACGTTCTGAACTGCTTCATACCCTATTTGTTGGGAACATTTTAAAATCCAGCTGTAAAAAAGATGATCTTTCAACTCTCACAGTAACAACTGGGCTCTATTGATGTAACCTCAACTGCCTCTTGTAGTTTTCAAAGAAACTAACGTAGTTTTCTTAATAAATAACCAGAATTTTCTTCGTTTATATGTTTTATTTTGAACTGATGAGTGGTGGGGCGCCAGGGGGGGGCGGCCAAAAATGTGGTGGGGCGAGCGCCCCCCCATCGCCCCCCCTTAGCGTCGTCCCTGACCTCTACGAAGAATCCCCTACATTTCAGTTACATTTGAACGTCGCAGTTGGGAGGAGAGTCGATGATAACCCTGTTTCAGTGAAATGGCATTACTACTTTCCAAAGTGGATACTTTTGGAAGCTTAAAGGTTCTTGCTATTATTTTTGGTTAGGGATGGATGGCACTATTTTGACAGGATTTGAATTTGCTTGCTCTTTAAATAACAGGCTACTAAAAGTAGGTGTTCTCGAGTTCAATCATCATCTAACACTTGAAGACATAAACAGTTCATGTTTGATACTCCTGTCCAATAATTTTCATTTCATTTTGTTCAACAGAGTATAGTATTGTAATAACCATCTTGCAGCTCATAGAAACAGTAAATTGTCGAGTTGAGGACATGGAGCTCAAAAATAGCTGCTGGTGAAACTAACGATGGTTAACCCTCGAATCTGTACTGATGCACCAAAGACACATCATACCACTATCTCTCTAAAAAAAGTGAGATTTGAACAGCTATCCAAGCTATGGTGCTCATGGAAATATGCTGTATGGAATTAACCTGGGAGTTGCATGACTAGACAAACTTCTGTAACTACCTGCCATCAAATCGAGAAACGTGAAAGGACTATTTTTTCGTATGGGTTCTCTTCATAAACCCACGTTTCAAAGGATTTACGATTTTGGGTGCACAAGGTTTTTTCTCCCCAACCTACCAACTTCTGTTTAAATTTAGAACACATTCTTCTAGCGAACTCGCCTTTTCCCATCCAAGAATGGACTTCGAAACAAGCATTAACCTGACAGCGATTTCCAGCCCTACAAATTAGTGACAGACTGCTGGTTTTTGAAATGGTCGCCTTTCCAATATTAAGTACCCAACTTAATATGGTGCTGAAGTATTTAGGGCAACCAGGGCTTATTCAGCGCTTCTGTATAATTGCATCACAAATGCATCATAATAAGCCTGAAGTACTGTTTGCAGTAATACACTATAAAGCAGTATATAAACAAGTAAAAATCCTGAGTTTATCCTTGGCCCTGTGGACAAGCATGATCATAAAAGAATTATTGAAATATGTTTACAAAGTTAAATTCTCAGTCTTAGAAGGAAGCAATAAACAAGTGAAGATACCCACCCGTTTGGCGTGACCTAACCAAACATAGTTTGTATGGGTATACAGAACAAATAGTTCACAAAATATGTGGCACAACAAGAAATTTTTAACTAAAAGTGAATTAATATACCCGAATACATTTTTGGGTAAACTTGAAGTTCAGAAGCAAAAAAAAAAATCGACGTTAATGAACTGGGTCTTATCCGCCAGGATATGGCCACTAAGTCAGCATCCTTGGACGGTTTTAAAATAAACACTTCCCCTTAAAAACGGAAATTGTCAAGTTAACGACCTTTTAGCTACTATGGTTATCTAGGGACGGATATGAACAATTTTGCTAGGAATGCATAGATTTTTTTACATCCCACAATTGACATGAGCAGGAGGGCATTTCCGAGTTCATCTCTTCTTGAATGCACATGGAAGGGACGAGGCCAGGATTGAACTAGGGGCCTCTGACATACGAGACTTAAATTATAAATTCTGGCATTTCCTTAGCCATGAAGAATGATGCGTGGGCCAAGGCCAGATATAGGAACATACAGCACTTCTTCGCAAAATGAAGAGTGGTTGCACGTAATTAGCAAGGAATTCCACACTTTTGGGCATGTTGCCCCCTTCCCTTTTTGCCTTTGTCCTGGTTTTTTTTCTTCCTACATTTTTGCCCTTTACGTAGGTAAACCTATTAAGAAAACTATTAAAACAAAGGCAAAAACGATTAAAGCAAATGCTTTTTGATAATCGCGATACTGTTTTGACAGTTGAAAAAGTCTGCAGACACCACTGGTATTTAGCGTCAGTTGAAACTGCAAATTTAGTCAAATTTCCAATGCACAGTTGTACATTTAAACATAGCCAAACATTCTTTAAATTGCCAGGCGCCAGTTTGATACATTTCATTTAGTAGCAAATTTAAAGATAATTTTCCTACATAGAACTAAACGAGGAAACTAGGCAACCATGAAATTGGCTATTTTATTTTTAACTCTTCAAGCAAAAGCCCAGCTTGAGTACCCGAAATAGGCTGTAGTCCAATTTGAATCTACAAAAGTAGTTTTGCTAATATATATCTCGGCAGAAAAAATCTGGAATACTTGGAGCAAATCAAGGAATTTAATGGTACTATTAGGGGATGTAATCATACTACATATCACCACTTGCAGTTAGTAGTCAATCAGTTTAGGACTGACATCAGGAGTTTTTTTTTTCTTTCCATAAGCGTTGCTAAACCTTGGAACTGTTTCCAACCAAATACTTGGATGGTGACATCTCCCGGGACCTTCACGGCAGGTTATCTCATGTTGACAAATCTAAACTTATTAGCTGGCATTAATCAAACTATCTAGGTGCAGTATAACGGCAGTATCTTCTGCTGTTCTTCCACCTGTTGCCTAAGACAACCAATTTTTATTCGATTTTAAAACCTATCACTGCTGCTTACAAACTATTCTGTGGTCAAACGAAGATACAAAAACGCATCATGAGTGAAAACGGAAGATCCCGACTATTTTTCTGCGCAGGTTACTTCTAACATTCCCTTACTTGCAGGCTGTATCCTACCAACTGGTATCAACAAATCATGATACATTTGTGTATGTCTGAAAGATTCATGAATTTTGTGAAATCAATAGCTGAACTGTTAAAACTATTAAGTTAACAATAGCCGGTAATTACTTTTTATAATAAATCTTGAGAATTTTAACCCATAACCAGTATCATTCTGGCCGAATGAGAACTGCAGTAGCCGCACGGGTTGACAAATCTTCCAATTGCCCCCAGTAACCTAACCAAAATTCCTCCAAAACTTTAATAAAAATTTAAAGGAGACATTAGTGCAGAGGTATTTGAGCGAAGCATCGCCATTGTTTAAGCCACTAACTATGGTACGGTTTGTTTTTTAATGTAAGGTCAGTCAAAAGCTAAATGAGGAATATAATTATAACACTACCAACCATATTAAAGAACTTAATAAAAAAAAACTTAAAATAAAACAGAGACACAGTGACTCTCCAGCTGACCTCTACTGGATTGTTTTATTTCAGTATTGCCGTGGAATGGCCGTGAAAGCAAGAGCGTTCGTTTAGAAACTGGAGAACGTACAATTGACAAGAATACATCAATTAAGAATGCAGCAATTAGAAATCTGTAAAGCTTACAGATTTTGCTACAATTTACTTGGTGAGTTGCTGTTTTGGTTTATTAGTTAAGTGTTCAATTGTTTAATTTATTATTCATTGTACTTATTACACAATTTTAATTCTTTGCGGTTTAAAAGGGTAAATGTATTAATTTAATTTGCTGAATTATTTAGTTAATGACTTTATTTGTTTAAGTTATTGCTTAATTTTGCATTTTAAGAATTGCCCTTGTTTAGTTAATTCAGTTAAAACCTAGTTAATAAATAAAATGATAAATAAATAAATCCGGTAGCGTATGAAAAGTATATTATTGTAATTTTTTTTCTTTTGGTTGCATTTTTTTCACTCATTAAAATTGCTGTTTTTGTCTGTTAATTTAGTGTATAATTTTACAATATGTATTAGTAAATAAGTCTGAGGGGTGAATGTGTGATAATTAGTAAAATACAGGGTGGTCCACAAAAAACTGACGACCCAACATTTTTAAGTCCAACTTTTCTAGTTAGCCCCTCTCAGAATCAGGAGAGGACAGAAATTTTCCCGTTTCATTAAATTTGATTTCCGTCCTCTTCTGGTTCAGAGGGGTACTAACCAGAAAAGTTGGACTATAAAAAAAAATGTTGGGTCGTCAGTTTTTTGTGGACCACCCTGTATTAATGTAGATAAGTAATTATGATAATTGAATGATTGTTTAAGTGAAATTTTAATGTTGATATGTACAGTAATTGTTCAACTGCATGTTAATTGTTGTTAGCACAAACAAGTACTTTAGTACTTCGTGCTACCCATTATTTAATTTAAATAAAAAAAATAAATAAAAAGTTTACCAGTAAGGTATTGTTATTTTTTTACTCATATATGATTGAAGTCCTCTCTTCAGCAAAACTAAAACTATTAATTTCTCCGTTTCTATTCAATATATTTCGACCAAACTTGGCCAGATAGTACATAGCAACTTTTCCACACTTTACACCATCTTTTATGCAATTTCGTGCAAGAGTAAACGTAGGAAGCCACACGTAAAACTGTTCACTTGTTGTTCTTCTTCTTCTTCTTCTTGGCTGACACGGTTTCAGAAAAAACTACTGCACCTACCTAAAATCTGAAAGACTGAAACATGATCTGAGCCAGAAATTTCCCTGGGCTTCAACCTTACAGGAACCACTTTTTCGATTGGTTGATCCATTCCGGAGTTAAGGGACCCTAAACGATCATTTTGATTGTTTTACATTGTTTTAACCATTGTATTTAGGGAACAATGCCCCTCAGCAAACTACAGATCCATTCTTCGTGCATGCAACAATCGACTGCATGCATAAACGTTTATAACGCGACACCATAGCCGTAAAAAAGTACACGGATTACAAACAAAAACGTCAAGTGTGCCGTAAAAAAGGGGTTATATGATTGAAGTTTCATTTTACTTGTTAAAATGTACACGGATAAAAATTGGTGATTTTTAATTGAAATAATAAAATGTACAATTCAGAAAATTGCATCTGTTTAAATGCTGTTGTGCTTTACATAACATATGATTGGTAAAGCACAACAGCACTTAAACAGATGCAATTTTCTGAATTGTACATTTGATTATTTCAATTAAAAATCACCAATTTTTATCCGTGTACATTTTAACAAGTAAAATGAAACTTCAATCATATAACCCCTTTTTTTACGGCACACTTGACGTTTTTGTTTGCAATTTATTTATATTTATATAATTTTGTTTATTTATAGTTATTAATTATTTAGTTTATGTGTAATATTTAATTGTTGTATATTTATTTATTTGTTACCTTTGGGGTTGTTAAGTTTGTCCTTGTTGCACCAGAAGTGAAGAGAATATTGGGATGTGTGAGATGCTTGGCTGCTGGGAAGGCTGCTCTGCGCGGCTTGTAGTTGCTTAGCAACAGTGGGAGGAGCCAAGTTTGAATGTGGTGGCAGTTGAGAATGCTCAGTAAGACTGAGCGAAAGCTCCTGTTTTCATCTTTTAAAAGGGCTAAGTTTTTTAGTTAGTTTCATGAGTTCACAGTGAGTGTGGAAGAGTTCTTTAGTATGAAAGCATAAAACTTGATCTTTAATGCAATATCCACGGGATACCCAATATAATGTCAACACAAATTAAGAAAACTTGTGTATATTTAGTATATTTTTTAGATAAATAAGGCATTTTTTTTTCTTGTATCTTTCGCTATATTTACCATGAAATATTATGAAGCTCTTATTAGCAAAGCATGTGTATTGGATGTTATAAATACGGTGTATTGGCTGTATGTGGAAACAACTTGCACGAGTTTCAAAATGAATTACTGGTTCCAATACCTTAGAGCGGACTATATGCGAAAAAGCCAACAAACTAACATGGTAACACAAAATGTGGCCGGATGGGGAACATTGGCATGCATGGTTGTAATCACAACTGTGTTTGTCTTGCACATCCCAAAGACTAATGGCCCACAGTCATACTTCCCATGCCACAGTCGACATGAGCACGAGGCCTTACAGGGACCTTCAGTTCCCAACAATGCCAGGAATGACTCGGTCATTCCTTGCATTTTGGGGAACTGAAGGTCCCTGTAAAGCCTCGTGCTCATGTCGACTGTGGCATGGGAAGTTCCTTTCAATTTACGATTGGAAATACATAGAAAAATTGTCCCTCAGGCCTTCGCTTAGGCTAGGAGCCGTCGAACCTCCACACCTCAAAGTCACCGATCGACTCGCAAATCCCTTTATTATTATAAGCCGCTTGAATGTTAATAAGTTAAAATGGAAAGACGTGACAGGCTGTTCCAGATATCACGTGCACCAGGAAAAATCCCGTTTTATCTATAGAAGTAAACAAAACTAAATATTCCCTATCTAGTACAAGATTAACTGTATTATTTGAGTTTTATTACTAATTTCGTTATTTATTCATACTTGACGAAAATAAGTACCTTTACTACTCCCCCTCAATGGCCCCCGCCCGCCACCACCACCCCCCACAAAAAAAATTGCATTTGTTCAGAATTAAGTCCATACGTCACAACAACTTTACAACATGTATTGATTAGTTACCTTGTGCCACGGGAAACGCACGTTCCCATGCCTGGCCGCAATAATCCTTTTAGAACTCACATCTAGAATTCCTCCTCTGTTTTACAGTTTTATTCTAGCAGTTGTTACTTATTAGGTAAATAGCGGATGTCAGTAAGAGAAGCATGATGAGGCACTATTGTCAATGAATTCCAATGTAAAAGCGTATTATTTATAATTCACAATTATACCCAATGATGTCAAGAGTTTCTCAATCCATGAAGGCATGTTTTTCTTCTGTTAGTCAGACAGGAAGTAGTTTTTTGTTCCCACTCGATCACAAACACGATCAAGAGAGAGATGGCAGCTAAAAGTTTTCCGAACAATAGAACTTGTACGGCGGCCAGTTATTGTTTTTTCATTCTTCAGCGACTTCATCAACAACGTACCGTGTGCCAAAATTGTGGAACACCAAGGCAACCAATTTCGTAACGAAAAGACCAAAATAAACCCGGATCATCGCCTTTTTTTTAACACAATAAAGTCTCCTATAGAATGGAATGATTTGTTCCCTAATGAGTAAGACGTAACATCTGGTACCATTTCATAGTAATGCCGCTTACGAGGTAATTTTCCTTAACGTGCTCGGTTTGTTGTAGTTAGCACGTATTCCAGTGATAGTTTCCCAAGCACTTGCTTTTCAATGGCTGTTAACCCGGCAAAAACAGTTACGGAAGCAGCTGTGACACAATTAGGTACATTATACTGTACAGAGCATGTCGGAAAGAAATAAAAAAGCAAGTTTGGACCCAGATTGCAGTTCAATTTTCAAGAGTGCAATACAAATACAACAAATATTTTGGATGCGTTACCTAGTTGGGAAAATTTTCTTACTTTAATTTATTTAGGAATTAGGCAAGTGCTCAGTTAACTTGAGAAACTATCAATGGATACGTTACTTATTTAACTAACTATCACCAATTGCTCTTAGGTTAACTTAAGTGGGAAGGATATATATATAATTTGTTGCACAATTCAATTCTTCAACCACAAGTAGTTGAAAATCATCTGCGTGGCTCGGCAACAAATATGGCTTTTATTTTACCCCTTAAACAATCAATACTTAAGGAAGAGAAGCAGTTTAATTTAGCTATGACATTTGCCATTTATCTAAATATGGCTGCCCACTCTATACCTTAAGGAAGACACTTAGCTGTTAATATCTCAACACCACCCATGCAGCGATAAATTCACGCTAAATCCTACATTACAATAATTGTGCATAGCTGTAATTGGGTTTATCCCAAATAAGTGGCTCTACGATGGAGTCAACTCTGCCGCAACTCAATGTGCATTCCTACACCACAGAAAGCAATTTCAGATTTTAAGTACTATTTTTTTTTCAAAGCAGCCTGAACTAGTGTTTTCTGTAGCACACAAAACTATAGCCTTCACACGCGCGCAAAACACGTCGTTTAAAACACAATTGGCAGCGATATCTACAAGCAGTGGCGTTTCTCTCTCACTCTCAGCTTCTCGTTACCATGGTGTTCAACTGTTTATCAGCCAGCCACGCAACAGAAGTGAAGTAGAATTCCAAAGGCTGTAGCACATGGACCTTTCCACGCTCTCTGCCATTTGCAGACTATCGGTGAGCCAATGGAGGAAGGCGTATCAGTCCACAAGTTGGGTGGAGACGGACCATCACACCATCCATTCCACCACTTGGCTCACACCATCGTCAAGGATGCTGGCTGCTCGATTGCAGATCTGGCCACTGCTGGCGTACCAACCACTCGCCTTGGAAGCTGGGAGCAGCTTATTCATCTCCGAAGGGAGGGCCAACCATCGCCATCCCGTATCGCCTAAGCCTCACCCACCAAATGGCTTGGCATGGACAAAATCAATAAGACAAACCTGCCCACAAACAATCATCACAAATCACACTTCGTAATTAGATAAGGCAGCGACACCTTCCATGAATGAGGCGACTAGACGAAAAAAAATCGATTTTTTTTTAAAGTGGTAAGGTCGCGGGTTTACTATTGTCAAAAAAAAAATTATGTCGTTACGGATGAGCTGATTTCCCAAGTGAGAATGGAGAAAGTGATGCGCCAACTGCTAATGTTTTTTAAACAGAGTTATAAAATTAAATTTTAAAAAAAGCCCCCCCCCCCCCCAAAAAAAAAAAATTAGAGTTTGAAGAATCACAACAGTTCCACACAATGCATTCCCCTAAATGTGTTGCAGTAGGGTAAAAAAAAATATTCAATCCAGTTTGGCGACACAAGCTACTGCAGTTACACGAAAAATAGTTTGGAAATTTAGAAACGTCAAGAAAACATTTGATTAGCTTGTATGTCGGACAGCGCAGAAATTGCAACTTAGTACAAAAGAGTGTACAGTTAGAAATGGAAACCAAAAGAGTTTAATAACGTGACGTTCGCATACTAAAAAAAAATTATTGCTCAATGAAAATGTGTAAAGAACATTTTAAAGTAAACCATTTTAAACTGGTTCTACAGTAATATATATAAAGTTGTTTAAGGTAGGATTTATACAAGAGATCCGTTCCAGGTTCTTTCACACTAACTTATCACAACTACCTAATAAATCACAGTTTGTCATTACAGCCTACACAAGACCTGGTTTTAGGTTTAAAAAAAAAACGTTCCGATTATGCAGAAAATGTGTTTTCAACAGGGTCAGTCACAAAGTAACATTTTTAAACTGCATGCTGTCACCAAAATCAATATGGTTTCAAGTTGTTCAAAACAATTCCATTGTTTTTGCCAACTCCAGCCGGAAAAAAAAATGTTGATTTGGAGAATTAGTTTTATCAAACGCTGAAACTATACGGCTGACCATTACAATGAAAACAAATGTCAGTCCAAAATGTATAATTTCATACTGAGACGAAGCACAATTTATTAAAATTCGGAACTAACTGCAAACACACTTATCACGGTTATGTCGAATGTGTCGCCCGCCAAGATAAAACGATAACATCCAGATATTATGTATATATGAGCATGGCGACCACTAGACACGTTGTATCTTTAAAGCAAAGGGAGTTTGGCTGTTTTCAGGCATGTGAGGATAAATAACAAGGCGACAGAAAAGGCTGAGACGTTGGTTGCCTGACAACATAAAAGTCACTGTTAGACCCATAACTTAAAGTTTTCTTGTTGAAAAAACGACGTGAATAATGTTGATTATTTGCCTAATTCTTACTACTATTAACGCTTTTTTTTGTATCACGAAAATAAATTCTTCCATGCGGTAAATAAAGCTGGTTCTTAGCTCATTTTACAGGTATTGCTCTGGAGATGTGCCCTTTTCATATGGACCTTTCTAATTAGTCAAGTGGTTCAGGGGTTAGGGAGCTCCAAAGGCCTAAATTGATTGTTTTACATTGTTTTAAACATTGTTTTTATGCAACAATGCCAAACTGACAAAGAAATTCATGGGTTGCAAGGAGATACTGCAATACTAATAAATATGCTAATCAAATGAAAAAGGTGACTACTGTCCTCAAAATCTAACGAAACCAAAAACAAAAGAAGAAAAAGAAATGGACCAGAAAACTAGATTGCCATTTCAAAATGGATTTCATCAATTTGGACCAAAAATATCTGATATATACCCCAAAACAAAACTTGTTAAAGATTCCCGCCAAGCTTTTCGTCCGTGTGAAGTCGTGATATCAAACGCCAAGCTCTTTCGCCAAGCTAATCCCACCGACTAATACTTCAAACGTTAAATGAAATACTTGAAAATTGCGCAGTAAGCAATTTTCATACATTTCATTTAGCGTTTGAAGAATTAGTCGGTGGGATTAGCTTGGCGAAAGAGCTTGGCGTTTGATATCACGACTTCACACGGCCGAAAAGCTTGGCGGGAATCCTTAACAAGTTTTGTTTTGGGGTAGATTAAGAATTTATCAGAAATTAAAAGAAAAAGAAACATGGTCCCTTATTAGGATCAGTCTTTTTCAAAACGTGTTGCATTTACTTACAATTAACGAAGCAGACAGTCTGCATTACAGACTGGCCTTGTGAGGATACAAGATACACTAAACTGAGAATTTATCAGAGTAGTGTGTCTTGTATCCTCACAAGGCTCGTCTATAATGCAGATGATTGCGCCATTTAACTAGACTTAAAAAACATGACATCATGCAGAATGCAATAACGTGGAGCATGCAAAGGTAACTAGCAAATAACGTGGTTTACAACTAAAAATTTCTGTAGAAACGCAATCAGTTTCAAAGCGAAAAGCTCGAAAATATCGTAGTTATTGACTGTCAACATGTACAAGTATAAGGTTTAAAAAAAAAAACCTTTAGGGAGTGTTAAGGTACATCAACTAAAGTATATTTTGGGGGTTGTTCTTCCCCATCTCCATTGGGTGTTATTAGTTGTACAGTGTTTTAACTAACAACATTCGAATAGTTTTTTTTCGAAGGGAAATCTTCACACAGCCAAAACAGGGCGACAATGTACAAAAATTTATCTTCCTTTCTGCAGGTCCAAGATGAACTACAAAAAGTTATTGCAGAACTCCAGCATAGATTAAAAGTCATTTGTTTCAAACCCTCAGAGAATAAAACAATTATTAAAAGTTGGTGCTTGGAATAAATCCTTAAGCATTCGTCAACCCACTAAACATTTTATTTCAGGGTTCGCCTGAAAAATCCCACTGGGTTTTTTCGGGTCCAACCCGCCTGAAAAAACCCACCAAAAAAACCAAATGTGGGTGTTTTTCAACAACAAAAACTAAGTAAAATGAGTGAATGCATGAACCAACAAAACACGTTAAAATGCCATTTAAACTGTCATTAAAATGTTGATCGAATGCTGTTTTAATGCATGAAATCACCAGTAATTTTGGTTCAACTCGTCAGTAACGGTATACTTTAACTATTTATGGGTTTTATCTGTTCCCAATCTGTCTCTCAAATTAGACCAAACCAGTCCAAATGTTCAAAAACCCGCTCGGTTAATGCATTGCTAGGTGGAGCACAAAGAAGAGCCCAAAAAATACCTTCTGTCAAGTTTCTTTGATGTTTAGTTCTTCTTGTTCATGAGTTGCCACCATTTTGCTGGGCTGAAGCTTGGTTTGACACTCTCCTTAAATAGTGACTTGGGATAGAAAGTTTCATTTTCTAGCTTGAATGCTAGCACTCCAGCCCAAAACTCGGGATGATGTGCCACTATCCACTCCTCTGCTGCATATTCATGCTCCAATTCTAGGTTTTTCCCTTTGTTTATGGGGTCCATAATGATGAGACTAGATAAAACCCGAAAAAGCCCCCCCCAAAAAACCGATAAAACCCAGCTGGTCAGGGTTTTTTCGAAAAAACCCGGGTTTTTCCAAACCCTGTTTTATTTACACGACAATTGAGCATTTCATTAAATAGGATATTTTTAAGTTCAAGTTTTCAAGTCTCCAGACTCACGAGTAAAGTCCAAACTTTATTATATGAACAGAAGAAAAACTTTCAAAATTCATTTTTTGTAAAAGAGAAAAGTATTTTATTCAGAGTATACTAGTACAAAGAGTCAAGAGATTCGAGGTATGATAAGGGCAAAATTATAGATGGCACGATACAATTTTTTATCCCGATAAAATTGTTTTAATTATCGCGATAATTGATCATATCGCGATAAAACACATTTTGAGGCTGGAATAACCATTTTAATTTTGTTAATTAAAAAAAAAATCTTGGCTGAAGCCTACAGTGCAACCTTTACGAATGTGAATTGTGTGGCACTCGCCATTTAGCCAGTAGACATGAAAATGCCCGTGCCATTATCCATTACTTCCTCACCATGTACAAACAATTCAGCAATTGTAGTGCTACATGCTTAAATACTGTCGGCATTAAACTAACTCTCCAATCATCTAAAGTGGCCTGCAACAGTACTGCACACTTGGTTGGAAAGCTCTTGCAATTCCACATGCACCGCCGCAAACCGCTTGTTTCAAGCTATTATGGTTTCCGAGATATGACAACTTAAGCATCGGAGTTTGCACGATAATTTCAGAAATCAGAAAAAGTGCGATACGATACTCGACAAAAATTATCGAATTATCGTACCACCCCTAGGCAAAATTCTAGTTTACATGCATAGGTGGCCGTTTTCCCCAAAACACGAATGGTGCTTCTTTCGGTTTGGTTCCAATGAAACCATTCTATCCATTTCAAAGAGCTACCATTTTCGTAATCTTACCCCCGTCCCCTAACCTTCCCTTAAACCAACAGTGAGCCTTCAATCGCCTTCCCCTTCCTGGATTTACTTCCTAAAAGTAGAAGGCCTACCACAGAAAGTTAACAAAATGAAAATAAAAGTTTTAAATTTGTACTTTAAAAAAGGAAAAACCTGCCGGCCTGGCCCCCCCCCCCCCCCCCCCCACACACACACACACACATCATCATTGACCCTTAAACTTTTTCCCTCTCCTTGGTTTTGAGCGTCGTTTCAAATAAAGAAAGTCTAAACGTAGAGGTCCAACACTTTACCACACTCCCCATAAAAAGATGGCAGGCAGAAAAAAAGATGGCAGGCGGGTATCGCCAAGCCACTTTTAAAAGAGGGATGCGCATGCGCAAATCGGGTTGCACAGCTGGCCATCTAGCGACGATTTGAAGATTCCTCCAGCGAGAGAAGCATCCTTCAGGGAAGAATGCAATAAAAACACGACATGTATTCGTGTATGTTTCCGAAGCGGCAATAGAAAAATGCCTTTGAATAGGAAAAAAATTCCATTACATAGAAAATAAATCCCATTAGATAGAAAAAAATTGCCATTAGATAGAAATAAATTTTCCCGTCAGGTCGAAAATGTTCTATCTGACGGATCGCGCGATACATTCTATCTGATGGGTTTTCGATCTGACGGGCCTGAACCACATATATGTACAGCGCAAAATATTACATATTTATTAACACATTAAAGGTACATTCCTCCCGGTTGGCTTTCCTGTATGGCTCAGGTTTGAAACATTAGTTCAGACGTGTGTATATGTTGCAAAGGTATTCATTTTCCTATTTTTTCCCTTCGCAAGAAACGGGATTGCGACATTCACTCTAACCTAGGTAAATGTCTCAAAAGCAATTTCGACTAGGATGCTAGAAATTAGTGAGAAGGCATGTCCTTTTAACTCTGTGTTCACAAAGTTACTCTTCCTACGTCGTTTACATATACAACTATTAGACAGTAGCGGCGTACACAGACATCTGAGAGACTAGGGGCAACTTTCAGACAGGGTACGCTGAGGCATCGGCATTATTTGTTCAAAAACGTACGTGCAAAATCGGTTAGGCACAAGGTTCAGGGCACGATATGTACGGAAACCTTTCATGTTTGTGTGAAAAACTTACCGAGTTAAAATTCAACTTTGCTTTTTGAACTCCTGATGCCTAATTTTAATAAGGTTTTTCACATATGATATCAATATCAAAGGTTTCCTTACACGCCTCACCGATTTCGGACCTACTTTTTTTTGAACAAATTATGCTAATAAGCGAAACTTAGTTCACAATCTCCAGACAGATTACGAAGAAATTGCGATGAAGTCAGCAGACTTCTAATGATGATGATGCTAATGCTAACGCGCCCATTTGGATCAGGGCAGCGCTGCACAGCCCTATTCCACCCTTTCCCCCTCCTACAACATCCCCCAACACCCGAAGAAGCCATCTGAATCTGACAATCAGAATGGTGTACCGTTCGTTCTCTAGATGGCAGCAGTTGCTTCTGTTTTCCGATTTTATCGTTAGATGGCAGCAGTTGCTTTTGTTACCCGATTTTCTCACTAGTTGGCAGCAGCTCTCGCGTACTACATATACATAGGGATGTTTTCAAAGTCAGCGGCTTGCGAGTCGCTTGGCCGCGGGGAACGCTTTCCCATTAAAATAACAAACGGGCAGCGTTTCAGCTTGCAAGCGAGTCGCAAGCCGCTGACTTTAAAAACATCCCTCATAGGATAGTTGTACAGCAAGCATCGTAGCAACTACAGTTTGTTCCACATTATGTTTGCAGGAAACTGACTGTATGACGCCACGTTTTCTTGCACTAGGAGTGCAAAAACGTATGGATATCACATTTGTAGACTCTAAACAGTTACTGTTAAAGTCTACGCACGGGATATTTACGTATTTTTTGCAATCGTAGTGGAAGGAAATGTGGCGTCATACACTCAGTTTCCTGCAAACATAATATGGAGCAAACCTGACCCGCTTGAGACTTTCTTATGAAAGGAGCCTGCAGAAACCGAATATAAAGAAAATCCAGGAAAAACGGGAAAAAACTCCTAGTTTGTGAAAAGTAACCTAGAAAAAATTTAAGCTTTTTTGAGTTTACACCCCCCCCCCCACTCCCCTCCTCCTCCCCACTGCAGCGCCATCCATGTGTCTGGCCCACAGGTGTAATGAGGTTGCCCAAGCCTGATCTACGCAATTGTAAAAAGCTCCGCCAATCCCTAGCTTTCCCACGCAGCACGCTGGTATTGCAGGAAAGGCGACCTGCATTTTCCTTCTCGTGTAACCCACTCCATTCCGATAGCCGCCTCCCCCACCCACCAAACTTGGCGTACATTTAAATAGTAGGTAAGACAAACGAAATAATGAGTTGACAGTTTCATCTGTTAGTAGTCGTACACCATGATTTAAAAAAAAACTAAATTAATGCAAAAATGTCAACTAAATCTCTGCAAAACGAAGTTCACTTCCAAGTTTTGATCGTTTGGAGTTGGGAAAGCAGTTAAATTCAGAAAAATCGGGCACCGTCATGATTGTTGTGACTTTCCCAGCCCCACACCAACAAAACTCCCTGGGTTTTTTTTCACAAAAAATCCAAGGGAAAAATAAACCTCAGTAAGTTGGGCTTTTTTACAATTTTAATTAGAAATTGAAAAAGTGTTTCGGAGATCTATTTTTTCAAAAGTTGATTTTTGAGTGGGCCAGAAAGTCATTTACAGTGCAAAGCCACTTAGTTTACATTTAAACGAGGGTTGCCACTAAACGAACATTTGCAGCATCTAATGTCACTTAGCGCTGTCCAGTTCTTTTCTAGCAAAGCAAATCAAAGCACAAAGAAATATCTTTTAACACAACAAGCAAGCCACGACCCTCCTCAATTATTGAGTATAAATTTGGTTAAGTCCTCGTGCGCTGGAAGTAACCTGTAAAAGTTAACGATATTACTGCCACTAGATGGCACCACGGTAGAAAATAAAGAAAAAACCATGGCGCCATCGAGTGACAATAATATCGTTAATTTGTACAGTTTGATCCCAGGTGCACAAGGACGTACCAAATATTTACTCAATTAAGGAGGCACGTACTTGTGTTAAAAAGTATTATTTGTGCGTATCTTTGCTTGCTGCGATCACGTGCTACAGAGAACTCGATGGGGCCATATGCTGCAGACTTTCATTTGGTGACAACCTGCCTTTAAAAGAGGGATGGGATGAATGAAGTAGGGATGAGTCGGTGTCATTTTTTTGACATCGGTTCTAGTTTCGGCTTTCACGCCCACAAAACCGCGGTTTCGGTTTCGATATCGGTTTTTGCCACCATCCTCCCCAACCAGACATTTCTAGTTCTTTTTCTAGCAACAGTTGTATTACTTGTATACTTACTCCTGCTTTCACTTTCAGCAACGTCATAGACCATGGGTCTAGCTGTGGCACCATTTTCCTCTACTATTTTCTTTTTAATAGCTAGGAGCTTTGCTGTCATGTATACGTAGAAAATGATAATTCTTAAAAATAATTAAGACAACAAATCAAATTTTTGATTTTTCGAACACCTTTCGAAAAACCGACACAAAATCCAAATCGGTGTCGGTTTTCAGTAAAATCCGAAAGTTCGGTTTCCGACCCATCTCTAGAATGAAGGAATGTTTAATAATCACATTTCCTAGTGAACTGCCAAGTAAACCTAATCCCAAAACGGGACAGATCAACTTGCTAAATCATAACCGAGTCGAAACAGGGCTAAAGTGCATAAAATATTTTTGTAAAAATACCAACATTAAAAAAGTTAAATAAACTGCAAAACTTGTTGAAACCAAAAAAAGCCCGAAAAAACCTACCCGGTGTGGTTTTTTAAAAAATGAAGCCGGGTTTTTCACAAGCTTGGACATACGTAGTTGGTTGGTACAATTGGAAACTTAGTTGGACATTATTTCACTGTGATTTAAAAAGTCCTGTTAATGAAGAAAGGTGGAATAAACTTGAAAGTCATTTTCCTTTTTGCTCTACTACAGCTGCTAACTGGGGTAGTCAATGAGCTCAGTTTGCCGGCATTGCGCAACAGACATCCAAGTCAGCTTGACTCGCTCACCAGGAGCATTACATGACATGAGCAATAAGTAAATTTTAAATCTTTACCCATAAAACGGTAGTTGCCATTTTTTTGCCAACGCTGGCCCAAATATGCTTTAAACAATGCTTTAACAATGATAAAAACAAAAAGAAAAAGACTTTATCGGAAAAAACAATGCAGAAGCAATGTTGTAACAATAATGCTGCAAACAACAATGTCTTTACAAACATGCATTGTACTTGGTTTCATGAAGTCCCGTAATCGGGCTTGAGTGAAAAAGACGGAAAAAATATCTGTCTGCTCCCGAGTTACAGGGCTTCGAAAGACAAAAAATGCACAGTCGGATTCAAAACGGAAAAAAAAACTAGGCAACAGGACGTGAAAGACACCATCTGCTCCTGGGTAACGGAAATGAATGAAGGATGGTGAAATGAATCACAGGATACATGGATTGAGTGAGCGAAGCAACCTTAGTGCTATTACCCATCTTCAAGAACCTGCAGTATTAGAGTCGATTAGACTCTTATGCAAACGGTCTGTCTGTCTGTGTGTTCGCGCTATAGTGTTTTAACGAATTATCGGATGTCTCAAATTTTGCACACAGATTCTATGGCACATTTCTAGGTCTATGTTCGAAAATGGATAGATTCTGTCGAGGAAATCCTCCACTAGAAATAATCAAAGAATTTTGTTCACAGCAAACGTACAGAGTTCGTCATTTTTTCTTCAGCCGACTGACGTCATCCGTGCACTGACCAATAACTGGGAACTATGAAGGATTCGTCAGCGGCTGACGTCACCACTAACCAACCAATGACTGGCGCTCGCTTAAATTATCCTAGGTCCTTGACGTTGGCACGCGGTTCCACTGATCGCTACGAATAACTGGACAACAAAGTAAAGTTCTATAGTCGAATACCGGCATGCGAAATAACGTAGACTTGTGCTACTTGTTTGGACAATCGTTTATTACTTTAGTGTTTAATAAGTTTTTTTTTTGGGGGGGGGGGGCGTGGGGGATAAGAAATATTAAAACAACTACGTGACATTGTTTTTCAGGGGAGGGAATGGGGGGCAGGGAGTGAGCGAATTTTTAAAACTACTATCGGCCAATAACTTTGTCTTTAAGCGAGAAGTGTGCGGCGTCACGTCATACCATCGCAGCTGATCAAAAAAACGCAAGTGACCTCTAGTTTTACGGGTTTCTTACGCAGCGCGGAACCGTGGCCAAGAAATCGAATCATTTGGATTTTTGGATTGCATCGTTTAAGGAGGGATATTTAATTATTCACTGGTGTTAGGCAATTAGTAGCCATATCGATTACTGAATTAGCAAGAGAAAACAAATCGACTCTTACTATAATTGGTTTAAACAGGTTTATTTAAATTACGCATTTAACTGTTATGGGGCAGCGGTACTCCTACATTTGCCCACCTTCATATAGGCTGTGCAGAAATGCCTTCTCCATCTGACATTGTACTTGGTTTCACGAAGTCACGTAATCGGGCTTGAGTGAAAAACAAAAAAAATATCTGTCTGCTCCCAGGTTACAGGGCTTACAAAGACACCAAAAATGTGTAGTCGGATTCAGTGCGAAAAAAAAACCAGGCAACAAGACGTGAAAGACACCATCTGCACCCGGGTAACGGAAATGAATGAAGGACGGTGAAATGAATCAGAAGATACATGGATTGAGTGAGCGAAACAACCTTACCGCAATTACCCATCTTCAAGAACCGGAATTATTTAAATTACACATTTCACTGTTATAGTGCAGTTGTACTCCTAGAGTTGCCCGTCTTCATGACGGGCTTTACAGCTAGTTAGTTATAAATACCAATAAAAGGCTTCATTTTTCATACCATTTTTGAATTAACAATAAAACGCTTCATTTTTATGCCTTTTTTGTATAAACACGATTAAATAAATTAAAACTTGTTTTCATTTGTGAGGGTAATCTCATTTTCGGGGCAAGGGTTAGTGTCGTCACACTAAGTGCATAAAATATGACGAACAAGCTTGAATAAAAGGTCCAGTGCCACCAGCAGAACAGCAAACTTTGACAAAAAAAAATTTCAATCTGCCAGCAAATACCGTATATAAATATGCATGGTCATCAGTAGACTACCTTGATCTATATAACAAACTATGCTGCCTAGGAGACAAAACAAAAATAAATTCACACTATGCTAGTAAATATATTTGGTGTCCATGGACTGCAAAGAAACTACACAATGACAACCCGTTAACAGGAACAAAATCTGTCAAAAGCCATCAACGCAGAAGATGAACTAAAAGCATCTGCGCTTAAATGAACCAGCAAGGAAGGGATTGGAAGTGCAGGAACCTTAATTCGACACAGGATGACGTAACATAGTCCAAGGAAACAGTAGCACATCTTGTAGCCGACACATTTTAAATTCACTAACATAGGTGTATAAAATTAAGCCTTGAGACTACTTCATTCACCTGGAGTATCAAAAAAAAAAGTATGTGTTTCTCGTTTAGGACAATACAGCAATTTGTGCAAACTTATTTAGAAACTGCAGTCAAAAAAGTGAAGAACAACTAAGAACTACTGAATTTTGCTTGACAATATGTTGCAAACATGCCCTCAATCGGCCAGAAATAGGCACTAAAATATTGCCTAGCCAGATGAGCTTGAATGTTCCCCCAGACCCCCTTCCAAAGTAAAAGTACTTCTCTGGCTTCAGCAATGTAATTATCAAAGCTAGTCAGCAAAATGAAGGCCTCCCCCCCCCCCCCCTACACACACACACCTCCGCGGTACCCTTCGGTACACCTTTGAGTTCAGTCCAGGAATGAAGAATATGCTTTATACTGTTATGTCCTGCCAACAGCCACAGTCATCACAATTTCCTACAACATCCGCAGCCACATGCAGTTTATTAGAAGTATTAGAGAAAAATAACAATTTAAATTGGTATTTAGTTGTTCGTAAGGAAGGTGAAAAAAAGGAAATAATAAATCTAAAATTAAAAACAAATAGAAGTAACTGTAAGTTGACTTCTAGTCAATCTGCAATTTTTTGCTGTCCAAAAGGTAACTTAAATTTGTTTCAACATGAATTCACACCAAATACTAAGCAATTGTTTTCAGTATTAGAGGAATACCAATGACAAGGGCGAAACGAATACGGTTTCAGCAAAATAGCAGCTAATTGATATTAAATGATCAATTAGCATGCATACCAATGAATTGAGTTTTAATCCACCCGAATCAAAAAATGGCAAAAGAAGCTGACAAACTTCCAAAAATGGTCAGAAAATGGTTAGAAAATCATTCAACCAAGAAAATCAGCCAAGATTAACCTTATTAACCAGCCAACTTGGTGCACTGCCTTTAATATGTTCGATTCTGTTTTCAACTCTCATTTATATATTAATGACATAAAACAAGAAAGGATTAAAATTATCTGCAAATATGAGTGAATGCACAAAAGTTAGTGCGAGTCATCTACATCCAATTTCAACAACACTAGTACGAAGAGTGAGAGAGGTGCTAGTACTGAAAAACTATTCATAATAGGAACAATGGTGGTGATTCTATGGTCAAATAACACCGGATTAAGAGAATGGGCGTAAGCAGAGTATGGAGAGTTCTGTTCTGAGTAGAGTAAGCTTATTACAGGACGTAAGGCAAAGGGGTTATGGTGTAGTTGTATCTATTTACACGTGTTGAGATCTTTGGTTAATTGCCAACAAAAGCATATCAATAAAACAGAAAAAATGAAGAGATGTATTGCAGGCATACTATATGCTGCAGACTTCATTTGGTAAAAACCACATCCAGTTCACTCAAACATGCGCACTCTCAAGCATTATCCACCCCCCCCCCCCCCCACCTCTAAATACTGGTAATTCTTTGAGAGCTGTGGTTCGATTTACACCTAATGATAGGACAGGATTTGTTTTGGGGTCTGTTGATAACGATATCACAGTGGCTATACACCAACAATGCAACCTGATAATTGGGTCATTCTGCCAAAAGAGTATATAATTTGGCTGTGACATAACTTCTGTAAAAAAGTTTGTTTTTTTCAAAGCAAAGCTTGCAACGTTTTAGTAATATGTATTCCTTTCTAGTACAGCTGTTGGCTGAGCTTAATATATTTATTATTACTATTACTACTATTTGACAAGCAACAGGAATGACAGTAACAGTAATGACCAAACCACGTTGTCTTAGCCAGAAAATCAGTTAGGTCTATTTACTTCATGCCCACGAACTACGGCCTTAATCAACACTTTCTAACGAATATTTTAATACTCGAAGCAATTCTACAGCTGTATAACATTAACAACAATATATATAACAGCAAGTGACTGTTGTAAAGTGTACGAATTGTAAATGAGTAATTATTTTTAAAAAACGCCGATTCGAACGTGTTTGAAAGGTCTCCACGCGTGTGTAGCGTACTGTGGCAACCTCTGGTGGCAAAATCTTTAGGAACTAAGTGTTGCTAAAAAACCATGCAAGTAACAGCAATGACATTACGGTGGGACAGAAAAACAAAATTTAATTTAATTTAAATTAATCATTAATTTTAACATACCTCTGTGTCGTTGCAATTGTAGTTACATATAGAACAATTAAATTAAAAAAATTACAAAGAAAATTTCGTTTTAATGGGCAGTAACTTAGTGAACACTGAGTGTGTGTGCTAGTGGGACATGGCTTTTTTGCTGTTTTTGGTTACTTTTTAAAAGAAATAATTAAAAATAAATTGCAACTTATACTATAATTCACAAACACTGTCTTTGATTGCATACCTGTAAGTGTTTTCTACACATCTATTCTGAAAATTATTAACGTTAACTAAAATGCAATTTTTAAAAAAGCTGGCACGCAAAATATACCGCAATGGCGGAATGACCCAATTAACTACTGAAACGATTAAGCATCTACTGTAGGGTGACAAACAACACTCGTTGCAACACTGATTTTGTACTTCTAGTGTTAACGGTTATGTGTGTACCGGTCTACAACATGCAATTGAGCTATTTAAATCATCAACAGTATTAATTATGCAAATTAGCCTTAATTAGTATTCAGTAATTACCTAATTAATATGTAGCACCATTTAAGTATTCCCTGAGCACCTTTAGTATTTGACTCATCATAATAGTTGGGGTTCTTTCAGCCTGGTTCTGGAGATTGCCATTCAGGTAAGCTTGGTACTGGGGTTCTCTGGATTGGCACCGGAGAGCAGCAGCAGCTAGCAGACATTTTACCCCCTGCTCACTTGAGGGCAGTGTTATGGGGATGGATTTACCCCTTTCATTGGGCTAGTATATAAGCCGAGGAGCCTTGTTGGGCTCTCTCTCTGTGAGGGTTCTCTTTGGCTGATGTTGTTCCTGACTGATACTCTTGGGATCCAAGGCTAACATTGTGTCTATTGGAGACTGTCTGAAAAGGTCATTGGAATTAAGTCAAGTATACTTGTGACTTAGTTGCATACTGTAGGCTACCAGTTGTTTGATTACTTTGCCAGTTAGCCAGTCGGCCAGTACACGGGAATTATTATAACTTGTGATTATTATTGTGGAGTCGTCACTTGTGTGCTCCACAATGGCCGCCTTCAATTTCATGTCTTTATGTTAACCATACCCAGATAACCCTCCAACTACCTAATAGGCTGTCCATACAGCATTTTATTACATCACATGACTTCCTGCTGCATCACTATTTATACCACAGTTAACAGGAAGTAAACTGTCTTATCATCTGTAGCCTACACTCTGGTAGTCCGTGCATTTCATTACCATTGGTGCCCACGCTGGGCTTACGTGTGTCCAAGCCAAGGACATCACAATTAAAATCTGTGATTAAGCAGTGTTACTTATTTTGAGTCTGGTTGTTGTATTATGTGGGATGTTAAATTGTGATGCGAGTTTGAATGAGGAGATCTGATATACACCTAAATACTGTTGTTATCACCCAGTTTAGACAATCTCAGTACTATACAATAATGCTTGTAACAATGCAACAAGCTTGATACCTTCATCCCAGGACCGGAGTACTGAGATTTACATCCCAGGCTGGTAGTACCGATATCGACAAAGCCCAGCACGCGCACAACGGAGAAACAAATCGTGCTGACGTTCCTCAGAAAGCTTGACAATGCGACTGTGCGTGCAATAATGTTTGCACAAAAAACGAATCCTAATGCCAATTTTTCCCCTTCAGCAAACAAAGACGATGTTGCAATAACAATGACAGTGAATGCGCTTTTCAATTGTTACGGGACTGGGGGATAAATAGGTTATTACCGCTTTTCTCTACTGAGCTCAACAATGTCTCGGCCTCTGCGGAGCCTCGATATTGTTCATCTCAGTACTCGGAAAGCGGTTAATAACCTATATCTCTAAATAATATTCTTGGCTTACATAGTTTCTTAATTGTCACCAGCCCTCATAAAGACCCTCAAAGCGTCAAGTTCACGGTTCACTAGGTGCAACATATTAGGATTTGCTGGGCCTTGAAGATTTATAAGGGGGAAAGCTTGTGTGCCGAATAACGTTGTATTGCAATCGATTCCAGACACCGAAGATAGCATTATTCGAGTACACCAGTGTCGTCGTGTTTCCCCAGTCAATCTCGTGCTTTGTGCTCATGCAATGGATTGCAATGCAGTTGTCTTCCTTTTTGTTCCTGGTGTTTCCCATATGCTGACTCAGTCTCGTCCGCACACCCTTCCGAGTTTCTCCTATGTACAGAGAGGAGCAAAAAGTTTGGTCTGCTAACAATGATCAAATACAACAATCAAGATTTGTAGTATTGTTATATTCCATTGCATTGGATTGAACATAACAATGCCGTAATTCTTAATTGTTGTATTTGATCATCGTTAGTATAGACCAAAGTTTTTGCTCCCTTTTGTACATGGCACTGCATGCAGTCCTTGCATGGAACACAGTACACTCCTTCACTCGTATTCACTACCCTTCCCAGAATCACTTTATCTCGGACTTTTTGTGTGTCCCTCTTAGCTAATAGAGCTTTAGTTTTTCTCCGTATCAAACTCAATTTTAAACCTTTCGTGTGTTTCAAGTAAGAACCAAGGTCCTTCTTCCTAACGACGTCTCGGATTCCATCAGTCACGCCCTCCAGAAAGATAAGTCCCACTCTTGGTGTGTCACTCTTTTCACCTCTTATATTTCCCACCTTAACCTCATGGCTTCCCTCTACCTTCGCCTTCTTCATCAGTTGGTTCAGGAAACCTGCAGGGTAGCTCAGCGCTAAGAATCGTTCTTTTGCTCTCTGGAGATGTGGCTCAGCAAGATGTTGTCTACTCGAATTTATAAACTCGTTTTTGGCAATGGCATTTAACTGTCGTTGGGGTGTCCTGAGAAGCATGGGATACCCCTATCCGTAGCCATTTCTTTCCGGTATGGCTGGAAAAGTAACACCGCC